>JAQJVL010003148.1:0-68262 GCA_035578905.1 Stictocephala bisonia | reverse complement strand
GTTATTGAAATTTTGTGATTTAAAATACGTTTTATTTTTTAACTATTGAACTTTTTGTAAATTCATAATTGAATTGGTTTATATTATATTAGAAACTCGAGTTTAAATTGTGATTTTACAATAGCTTATTTGATTACGTGGCAAGAGCAAAATTTAAAAAATCATTAAATAATAAAAACATCTTACTTTACTTACTTACTTACTTAGTTGGCCACTCAAACCGTAAAAGGTTTTTGGCCTCGCCAACAATTTGCCTCCACTTCCTCCTGTCTTGCATCATCTCTTCTTCCACTCCCATTTTCCGCATATCCCTTTGCACCTGATCTTTCCATCTCAGCCTTGGTCGACCCAAAGGTCTTCTTCCTGCTGGTCTTCCTTCTATTACTCTTCTCAATACAGATTCCTCCTCTCTTCTGTTTACATGGCCTGCCCATCTGAGTCGTCTTGATTTTCCTTCTGCTACTATGTCTGCTTCCTTAAACAATTCTCTAAGTTCCTGATTTTTCCTTATTCTCCATTGTTCTTCTTCTTTCACTGGCCCATATATTGCTCTTAATACTTTATTTTCAAAGGTTACTAATCGCCTTTCTGTTTTCTTGCTCATTGTCCATACCACAGAGCCACATAGGACTACTGGCCTTATAACTGTCTTGTACATTTGTTCTTTGGTTCTTCTTGATAAGGTTTTGCTTTTCAGGAAGAACCAAAGAACAAATGTACAAGACAATTATAAGGCTCTGAGGAGCCATCTAGGAAATAATAAGCCATTTTTTTTTTTAAATAATAAAAACATCTATTTGGAAAAAAACAAAAACACCTGATTTTGTTCTATCCGAGAACACAGTAGTTAAAAAATACGGTAAGGTATCACGACGAGGCTGTGTAGTAGACTGTGACGTCGCATGAGTGATATTAGCTGGTTTGATTATTCTATTAAATACTGGTAAGTTTTCATCATTACAGAACAATAATGTCTAATATTTTTTAAAGACATTTTTATTAGAGTATTGTTTTTGGGAAAATTGCGTTGGTTAAAATGGAATGTCAGACAACGAGGCTCTTTTGAATTGAAATAATCTTCATCTTAGTATTAACAAATTCATTGCCCATTTTTAATTAAGAATTTTACATTTTATCTGCTTTTATCTACTTTTTTGTCGTGGCTATTGATGAAGCTATGGAATCTTTAACTGGCTTCTGTTTCATACTTTAACTGTTGATTTTAATGTGTCAGATATGGATTGAACTGCAGGGTTTTCTAAGTTTCTGTGGCCACTGATATTTAATATACTTTTGACTTGATATTAAATCAACTGTTTTAGAAATGTTCTCTATCAGGAATTTTTTGAAGCACTTAAACTAAGTGTAATACCCAAGTGTATCCTGCTATATTCTATCAACTTCATGTCTATAGTAACAATAGTAAGAAATATGGTAAGAAGTAATGTGCAAAACTATTATCAATTAAAGCTAGAGGAACCAATGCCTATTTGAAGGACTTCTTTACAATATTTGTAGTGTTGTTTTGATTATTAAGATTTGAGAATTTAAGTTATTAACAATGATGACAAAGTTTTGTGTTGTGGATGGATTATGATCACTGAGATGAAACCAGTCGTGTCCATTATAATGGCAATGGTGAATGAAGAATTAGAGTATTAATACTTTTTTTATGGTTCAGCATAATAATTGTGGTGTGGTTGTGTAGTGGAACTGCCGGCAGTTGTTGAAATTCCCACACCTTGTTGCACAACTGCCTGGATCCCTGCTACGTTTACTGGAGGTACTTTGTGTGCATCAGATTGCTGCATTTGCGTTTGTTTGCTTTTTGTCAGATTGAACAAATAACAGTTGCATCTGCCTTTCTTTTAGCGCAGTAACATAGATAGAACCCATGTCTGCCTGAGAATAGTGTACACTTTGTCCACTATAGTCCTGTTTGATTTGAATTATAAGCAATACATTTTGAACTTATGATAGTTAATGGAATACTGCCCATACTAATCTCATAAATTTGGCTGAAAATTTAGTTAATATGAAGTAAAGTGTTAAACTGGTGTTAGACTGGCAAAATGATTTTTTAATAAACTATAATAAAAATAAATAAAAAGTCGTAAGTTTTTATATTGGTAAAGCTTTGAAAACAAGAACGGTTATTTTGTTGCTGTTTTCTGAGTCAGGTTATTATTTATTTGTCCAATAGATGTTAAATATTGTGTTTTTGAACTATGATTCAATAAATAATATTGCTACACCATGACAAATTATCAGTGCTCATTATATGTTTAGGTAACTGCCAATAGTGGTTGTTGCCCTATTTAGACGTTAACCGCTCATAACAGTTACGTATGGAGTAGATTTATGTCCAATTAAATAGAACAATGAGAACTCTTGCCGTTTTCCTCATGCAACTCACCTACAATGCTCTTTTTAAAATATGGACAGTGGCTGTAAGCTACTTCAAAAGTTAAAATGAATCAGTATCTACTTCGAATCTCTGTATTTTAAAATATACCTCATTATGTGCTATGCAATATTTTCTTTGACTGTCTCTCCGTTTTGATTGCAAAAAACCAGCTGGTCAATAACTGGATTTGTTTGAAGGTTACAACAAATCTTTGGCATCAGACCGTATGAGTGGAATGAATTTTCCTTATAAAATAATGACTACATGAAGCCAGGAGAGATGCAACTTCTACAAATATAAGTGAGGAATGCCAAATGATCTATCTTGTAGCTTCACAGTTGAAACTCCTTCCAATCTATAGATTGCATGTTCATCACACACTTTTCATGGTTTTTATTTAATTGGAGAAGCAATTGTTAAATGTTTTTGGAACTTTGATTTAAGTAGACAACAGGAGTTGAGAGTCCTGTTGAAACGGTGTTTTTGTTTCTAAAACAAAAGTTTTCTTATAGCTTTGGACTGTTGTCCTATAACAGTAGAATGCTGGTAATAAAATGTCACTGGAGTTTAGTGACAAATAAAAAGAAAAATAATCCTTGAGGTGTTGAATCCCAACAAATAACAATAAACATGCTGAGTGTATTATGTATTCATGTTATAAGAGTGGAACCCATGTCACGTGTAGATTCTGGAAAGTATATACATTTTGCTTCAAATAATGGTACAAATAGAATAAGGAAGTTGCCATGGATACAGATTCTCATTTATATTTCTCAATTCGTGTTATATTTTTTGTAGGATTTAACCCTGCAAGTGTGGTATAGTTGTTCCCCCAGTGTGGCAGTAAAATTAGTTGTTTCGCAAAGGTTTATTAAATTAATATTCCAGCTGCCTTATTATTGTTTAAATATAACTTGTTGTATATCATTGTTTTCAGCTTGAAATATAGCATTTGACAGTACATATATTAGAAGGCTAACTTTATTTCTGTAAATCTGGTATGAGATAAGAGACAAAATAAATATGTAAATAAAATAATTATTTTGTCTTTTGCTTATTTATATAACACCAGTGATAATTATTTTAGCTTGGTAGTTTCCTTATACTATGCAAAATTTTATACAGATTACAAAAATGTATAGGTATCTATAGAAAGCAGTACTTGATAGGAAGTTATAGGTTCCAAAAAGTAAATTCGCACATAAATAAAAAAATGTGTGTTTTGTATTTGTTGCCATACCTTCAATACACTAATAATGTATCAAGCATAAAGTGTCATATTCAATAATATAATAAAAACATATACTAGACTAGGCCTAAAAATAAAAAAATATTTCAATAATTGTAATTATCAAACAATAAATTACAAAATAAAATAAGCATAACTAAGATTCATGCCAGCTACAAACAGGCCTACCAGTAACCAGCAGTGTTCATATATATATATTTACATTTTCTAAAAACAATAACTATATTTACACTAAAATCAATATCAGTAAATACAATATAAACAATATTTGACTGTATGTATGAAATAAAACAGTAAAAATTAGGTTAGATTTCAACAAAATAATGTGACAGTAAAACGAACACACAGATAACATCTGACAAATTGACGACTGTAGTATAAAATACATCAGCTGTTAGCAGAGTGTATTCAGTCAAATGTGCAACCAAAGACATCTAAATATAACAAATGAAACCTCATGAACCAATTGGTGGTGATTATAATGGAATTTGACATATAATAATAATGTAGTGGTGACGAAACGAGACAGTCGGAAATTCCGAGAGCGACAACCGTAATGGGTACCAACCATCGGAAATTCCGATGGCTCACACTTGCAGGGTTAAAAGAACACACACGTCAACTTTTTAGGCTGGAAATTGGCGCTTTTAAACTCAGCTAAACTTTGTCTTTGTCAATGAATTTCTACCAAGGAATGAATGTATGGTCCAACTTGTACTGTAATGTCTCTTGGTAGATAGAGAATCTAATGCTTTTTCTAGCTATGAGTGAATATTGTGGTAAGATCAGTCATTGTTTTATAGCAATTTTTTGTGACGCTTTTTGGTGCCACCAATTAGTATGAACAGTGCTGCTAAATTACTGTTTTGGGTGGGTTTTTTTAATGTTTGTTGAGAAGTAAGTGTTCCATTATACATTTTTTGTATGGTATTTTGTTTCAATAAACAGGATCGAAAGTAACATAACCAGACGAGAATTATCCTAGCTGACTGAAAGTTTTTGGAAATGAATTTATTACTATTCTGAAGAAATAACGGACATAACTTATACCTATTTAATTATGATGCGTAGAGTGCAGGTATAATCTATTTAGAGGTTAAAATAGCTTTCCTAAGTCACTAATATCTGTCTAACAATCTCCCTAAGGCTACGGTTACATGTGCAACAATCTTGCTTGTAGTAAGCAGTAAAATGTAGCTTAATTAAAGGCGGTGTTGATGTATGGGAATGACGACATGAAGCAGTAAATTGTTGCTGTTGGAATGGCAGGGCAGTGTCCTTGAAGGTCGTGACGTGTGGGGATATGTATGGGAGAGTGTCTTTGTTGTAGTTATCATCACCTCAGAGGGAAATGGATAGTAAAATGTAGATTATACAAGAGAGTGTCTGTTGTAGTTATCATCACCTCAGAGGGAAATGGATAGTAAAATGTTGATTTTGCAAGAGTAAGAAAATAATTATTTTATACCATGTGAAGTGTAAATACTACTAAAAAACTAATGCCAAAATTTAAACATTTTGTTTTATTAGCCTCCAGAACTGTTATATTATAGAAATAATACTGGTTAAATTACCTTTTTTCCTGTCAACAGTTCTTCAAACATAATCTGCTATGTACATTTCGAAGCATAGAGCTTCATCATTAGGCTTTCCAAAAACGTCACTATTTACATTACACTAAAAACATTAAAAACATTTTTAGTGTAATGTAAATAGTGACGTTTTTGGAAAGCCTGATGATGAAGCTCTATGCTTCGAAATGTACATAGCAGATTATGTTTGAAGAACTGTTGACAGGAAAAAAGGTAATTTGACCAGTATTATTTCTACAAAATTTAAAACTAGGCCGATATCTGTAAAAATTTTTAAAGTGAAATATAGGATGAATTTAGCCAAGAAAAGAAGCAAAAACTGGGTGAGTAGTTTTAAAACTATAATAATTGTAATATTAGCTGGCTTACATGCTTGAAGTAGTACATTTGTGTTAAGAAATGGTTTAATACAAACATGTTACTTGGTAGTGAAATGTGTAATGTGTTCCTTAAGACAGTGAAATTATGAAACCCCAGTCATTGGTACAAAAGAATTATGCCTGAGGGACCTAGCAAGCTGTCTGTACAGGCTAAAGCAGATTTCTGAAGGCTACCGCAGATTTCAGTAATGGAACTTGAGCTACCTATCCAAGGTTATTGTGAATGAAAAAAATAAAAATGAAAAACCAGACTCTCTTGACAATCAACTTCAGGAAATGCATATCAAAGTTACGCATCAAAAGAAAAACAATTTGAAAACCTTGGTACATGATCTTGAAACAGTATTGAAGAACACTTACCAAAGCCATTGTTCAGGTGGCTATAAAGTCTCTAAGGAAGAATATTGATTGATGAAAGGCAGTTACTTTGGAACATTCTTTCAAGATTGAACATAATTAATTTGGTCCGAAGGGATCAGGTACTAAAGGGTGTCATTCCCCATGATTGCACCAGACCAGAAACTAGGCTCTAATCTTCCGGTCCCACTGACACTAGTGTCTTAGTTTAAAGTTTGGATAATACTGTGGTATGGTGTGAACAGATAAGTTGGCCCACCAATAAAAATGCTTCATCAACTACAAAGAAAAATGGAAATCCAATTTGTAGAGTTTTTTTATTAAATGTCTTAGCTCAAAGATATCTATTGAACCAGAATAGATTTTCCTTCCTATTGTTTTTTTTATTAGATTTGAATAGTGTTGGTTTCCATATGATCCAGCATCAATGTGTGGAAAATAACATTCCATATTTTTGCACATGCAGTTAAAATTATTGAAAAGAACTTTGTCATTAAATAAATTCACTTCCAAAATTAGAAGCTTTACTTAGCAAATTTATTTTTTATCTATTGTACTTTTACAATAGATAAAAGGATATTTCTTCTGATTTTGAACTTGTTATTTATCTCCAGCAGTCTTCCTCAGACAAAGGTTCCTTTCAATACCTAAGGTATGACTGATTGTTACCAGATTGCTTCAAAATAGTCTAAGAATAGCTGATAGCAGACAAAATAGTCTTCAAAATAGAAATTTGCTATTGTTAGTCTTCAAAAAAAAAAAAAATAAATAAATAAAAAATAAAAAGTCTAAAGACTAGAAAAAACATCCAGTGCCTAAGTATCTTGGAGAAAAAAAAAAAAAAAAAAGCAAAGTGGATTGCACCTTAACATATTTATTTAGTAAAGTATAAATAATTTTTTTTATTCTCATCACTCCAGTAAAATTATTTTTGCGAAGCCTTTCGCTGTCAATGTAGGCATCTTTAAAGAAGAAACAGATTGTAAATTAAGTTTTATACTTCATTTTTACATTAGTTGGGGGAAATAAATTTCAGCATTTCCTTTAAGTAATGAGTTTTGAATTTTCTAAAATTAAAATGCTCAGTCTGATTTTCCCCTCACTTTTAGATCCCAAATTGTAATTTAAAACATATACGTTGATGGGCATAGCAAAAGTAACTGATCTGTACAATTTATTCCTTTGCAAAAAAATGTACTAGCCAAGACCTCTAAAAAGATTTGCGACTCAATGTTTGTTCAACATCTAAAATAAGTTGAGTTTAAACTGCACAGTTCCACAAAATTGAAAGCTGAAAATTAAAATAATTATATTTGATCTTTCAGAGATTTTGGGTATCTAATACACCTAAATAAATGAAATAAATATGTTTTGCAAGAGAAGAAGTACTAAAATGCTGGGAAAGACTTAAATATGCTTACTGAAGATCCTTTAAAGCTCGAGAAGAAAAGCGTAGAAGTCGAAGAACCTCAGCAAAACCAAATGCTTATGAAAACAATATGTCTTTCTTAAAAAGCACTGTGGAGTATAGACGTATGTTTGGGAATATGATATCTGACATTAGCTACGGCACAAATTCAGTTAAAGAAGATCTTGAAGTTGTAGAAGGAGGTGTAGGCGCTGCATGTGATACAAAGAAACTTGACTTACCTGCTAAAAGAATAAGGAAACAAAGTGATAGTTCTGAAAAAGAACAGTTAGATGTTTTGGAAACAAGTTCTACCCCAGCTGCAACACATGACACTTTAATTCTTCAGCAACAACACAATGAAGATGATAAAATGTTTGTCTTTTCTTTACTACCCATGATGAATAAGTTACCTGATCTTCAAAGAATTGATTTTAAAATCAAAGTATTGGCTTTACTTAAAGTGACAATAGAGAAAAGAGAAACTGAAAACTCTGTATAAAATTTGAGAACTTCTCTCCAAGCTTTATGAACCAAACATTGATGCTTACGGAATTAAACATCTATATTGAGTAGAAACCCTGTTGTACAATAAATGTGAGGCAGAAAGTGAAAAGGGACTTCTTGTCGGCAATTATAGATTTTGAGTTATTGTTATTTTTAAATTAAGCATAAAATTATGAACAAGATGGTATAAATTTCACGTCTCTATGATTTGTTTTCCTTTAAGTATTAAACGTTTAAAGTTTCACAAATAGTAAGCGGCATTTTGAGAAATACTGGTTATATGGTTTAAAAACTTTAAACTCACATAGAACCCACATTTTTCATATCTAAACAATATATCAAACATCAAACAAAGCTTAACATTTCATTTTTCATAATAACAATCGTAGTTGTTTAAAACAACAGCAGAATTCATTAAAATTTCGATTTTATAAAGTAATGTAACGCAAAACTAAAAATTTGATAAGGGACCTCTTGTCGGTCCCATATTATTTCCCATAACGACAAGAGGTCCCTTTTCTCAGACAGGACATTAGTTGCATTTAAAGATGTTTTTATTACTTTTATCTAGTCTAAATTATTTTAATGGAATCTTATCAATATCAAATAAATCTGCTAATCGATATACTTTAGTAAAATTCTAAAAGTGGTGCAGTCACAGCTGATTGGTAGTGAAACAGCTGTTTCAAATGCTGCCAATACTGCTTTAGAAAAGGTACTGTTGTCGCAATGGTTTTAAACACAAGAAACTATCCTGCATTTAGGCAACATTTGCCGCAGTTCTTTAAACCGACGCTAGAACTCATGGAAGGCTACTTTTTCAAGTAATGTTTCTTTTCTAATGTGTTTTTGAAAAGGGACCTCTTGTCGGGCCTATGTTTTTTTGCCATAACGACAAGAGGTCCCTTTTCTGAAGCCAAACACTGACATCTAAATAAATGTTATTCGATGTTTTAATGCTTCGACTCAACTTTATAACTGATACAGGCCTGTTCTATATAAACCAGTGTTTTATAATCGATAAAAAACATATCAGTACAATTATTTGTAGTTATTTCATATGGTATGAAAATAATAAAGATTAAGATTTTAATCAGTAAAATTTAATTTAAATACCTCAGTGTGTTACAGCCATTGACACTAACTTGCTATTGGAGATAGCCGTTCTTGAAGTTTACTAACAAGCCAATTAAAAGACAGAAGTTACATTATTTGAAAGTTAAAGCATTTATTAGAGTAAAATGTCAGTGTTATATGAAATGTAAAAAATTTACTATGTTGAATGCTGATTCATGATAAACCCACCCTATAACCAGCAACTAATCAGTTGCCTGTGTAACTTCTGTCCCTTATGAATTTAATCTAGCAGAATAGAAACAATGATCGTTTGTTTACTTACATTGACATTGTGTTTAATGTTTGCAACTAATTCTTTTCTGGACTTTAAAACGTGCATGATTCATGTAAATTTAGTCAACCTAACAATATGTACACAAGTTTGTATTAATTTCTAGTAAGTATAGTCCTGCACAGCAACAATTATTAGCATGAGAAAACCCAGCTACAGTTTGTTGCAGGCTGATAAGCTACATATTACAGCACATGTAGCTGTCACAAGTTGCTACAGCTACTTCTTGTCACTTTATTTTACCGCTTACTACCAGTGACAGATTGTAGCCTGAGTAACCATACCACTGTTGTCTTTGTTTACAGCACATTTTTGGGTATTCAATTCTATATATGTTCTGCAAGCTAGGTTCATGTAAAACACGCCACGTGGAATTTAGGATTAATAACAAATTGTGTAATGCATATATGAGTAAGTATGATTATGTACCAACTTTTTACTAATACATTTAAATATAAACATATAATTAATTAAATAGTAATAGAACCATTCAAGAATTTTTAAATACAGTAAAATCATGATTAACACAGTTTATCGAACCTACACTACCTCGGGTATAGATAAACTTTTAAAATAAAGAGAATTTCAAATTAATTTAACAAGTTATGTATAGTTAGTTTTTCTTTCTACTTACAACTTAAAAACAACAACAAACCATAATCAACAAAATAAAAACCATAAATTGCGCTCATTTAATACAGTATTATTCATTGAAAATAAAATATTAGCAGGATTTTAATGTACTAATTGCTGGAGAGCTGTGGCGTGTATCTTGCAAAGATGTTTAGATAAGTTGGTTTTACTATGATAAGTGACTAGAACTATGTGTAATAAGATAGATCAGGTATGACATCTCTTGTAAAAATAAATGTTATAAACTTAAAAAGTTTAGTCTTTCTCCTTTTGAAAGAAAGAGGTTCTTTTTTCTTCTCCTGCCTTGAAGATGTAACTGGGTGTTCATCATTTAATGATAAAATCATTCTTAATTAAATTAATAGCAAATATCGTGATTAATCAATAGCCATGTTTCCATTAGTACAATAGACAATATACTTTATTTACGTATTCGTAGAGAACAGTATTAGTGTGAAGAGATAGCTAAAATAAAAATTGTACAATCATAGATACATTATGTAGTCAGGATATTGATCACAACATGTTTAAATTGTAAAATTCTTGCATCGAGTAGAGTGGCTGGTTGCAAAGTCATTTGTGTAGTGCTTACTTGAGCTCCTTTCCATTCATGGTCTGCAGTTCAGCTGGTAGGTGGTTGTAAAATTGTCGGCCAATGTATGATGGTTTTTTCTCATAGAGTGTTATATGGTGTACAGGCAGGTCAAGCATTGTTGTGTTTCTAAGATTGTACTGGTGAACTTCATTCCGCCTTGGGAAGCCCTCCTTTACTGCATGCATTACTGCTTCCTTGATGTACAGTGCCACTATAGTCAGCCGTACAGAGTCTTAAAGGCCTCTCTGCAGCTATCGAGTCTCTGTAATCCTGCTAGAGTTCTAATTGCCTTTTTCTGAAGTTTAAAGACTCTAGTCTCTGTAAGTTAGTTGCAGAAGTAAGTCGGCACTGGTGGCGCAGTTCTGTAACTCAGCTACTTGGGGACAAAGTGTTTGGGAGATTGTAGGCGATAGGTTCCATGTTCGGTTCTCTTAATACCGACACGGCGTCCGCTCAATGGTTGTCATCAACGTAAACACTACTAAAGAAGTCTGGAGTGTCCGTGTTGAATGGTAGTCAAGGTTCGGATGTTGTGTAGGGAAGAGAACTGAGTGTCAGACTTGTCAGTTAGCTGAAAATCAGACCAACACTACGTGGTTCGGATTCCACGTAGAGCTGTAGGTCCCATAGTTGCCCTGGCTATTGGGCTATTAATAAATAGTCCTTTCTGAGCTAAGCCGAACTCAGATAGTAACAATGACTACACTCGTTCATCTACACTCATTCACTCCTCGTATTCGCCCATATCTCTACGATCGGCGTCTTAGAGATGAATAATAATAATAATAATGAAGTTCCACCCCAGGCCACCAGTCCATATTGGATAAGTGACTCAAATAGTGTATAATAGGCTGTTATTGTTGTTCGGTCATCTGTTGTCTCTTTAAGTCGTCTTATGGCAAAAATACTGCTACTTAGTTTCATACAGAGGTTATCTATGTGAGGTGTCCAGGTGAGGGTTTTGTCAAGGGTAATGCCTAGAAATGTTGCCTTTTCACACATTTCAACATCTGGTAGGTGTGGGACTTCATTAGATTTCCTTCCAAAAGCTATTTGGAAAGTCTTATTTGTATTGACTGACAGATCGTTGTTGTGGCAGTATTGATATGCCATATTTAGACATATGTACGATTTTATAGCCAATGCATCACTTGTTGGTTCTCTGAGTACTAATGTTGTGTCGTCTGCATACATCAGTGTAAGGCAGTCATCTCCAATCTGTTGAGGTAGATCATTTATAAAAAGAATGAACCGTGCTGGACCCATGACATCCTTGAGGAACTCCTCGAGTAACCGGTTGGAGACTGTATCTTGCTTCCTTGATTTCTCCGTTTTCTAAATCCCTTAGTTCAACTAGCTGACTCCGTCCTTCCAAGTAACTTTGAAACCACTTCTTAGCTGTGCCAACAGTACCAAAAGTTTCTAGTTTTTGAATTATAAGCTTGTGTTCCAGGCAGTCGAAGGCTTTGGAAAATAGAAAAATACCTGTTGTAAGGTATTTGTCTTTAATGCCGTCAATTAATGCTTCAACCATTTGAATCAGTGCTGTATTAGTTGATTTCCCTTTTGTGAACCCATGTTGGACATTATTTAAAAGGTTGTGTGTTGTACAATGGTTCAGAATTCTTTTTAAAACAACTCTTTCGATTGAATTTGAAAATGTGGGTATGAGAGAGATGGGCCTGTAATTACTAGCTTGTAAGGTGTTTCCGTTCTTGAATTTAGGGTAAACTTTTGTTATTTTTAGTGGTGAAGGGAAGTATCCATTTCTGAGTGATTTATTGATTATATGTACGAGTGGAGGAACTAATTCATTATCGCAGAATTTAATAGCTTTTGTTGTTATTTCATCAATTCCTGATGAGTTTTTTGTTTTTAGTTTGCTAATAATTGCCACCAGTTCTTCTTTGTGTCTTTATAGTTTACTAGTTGTTGTAGCGGTCTAGTTGGTGTTTGTAGTGGCCTTTTCATGTGTTTCTGGTTTTCCAATGATTTTTCTGCAATGCTTGTGAAGTGTAAGTTTAGATGCTCCGCAGTTTCGGAAGCATTGTTTATATGGAGTCCATTGATCTGATGAGTTATTTTGTTTGTAGGAGCTATTTTTTTGGACCATACTGTATTGATTGTATTCCAGATCGCTTTTGATTTATTTTCTGCAACGTTGATGTATTCAGCGTTAGCTCCCTTCCGTATGAGTTTCAGATGAAGATCATAGTTCTTTTTGTTCTGGACGGCAGCCTTTTATCATTTGCATTACCAGTCCGCTCGAATTTGCCAGCAGCTCTTAAGTATTAATCCTTGAGCCTTTTTGATTCAGGGTCTAAATTAAATTGTTGTTTTGGCTTTCTTAGTATTTTGTTTCTCCTACGGGGGCAAGCCGAGTTCAGTGCTACTCTTATAATGTTGTTAAAAATTTTGAAGGCTTCCTCAACATCATGGGTTTCATAAACATGACTCCAGTTCTCATGTGACAGAGTATGTTTAAGGTTCTGCAGGTTCTTACGAATTTGTCTTACAAGTTGCGCGTCATGTGCTGGAATGGAAACGGTCTGCAACATGTCTTATGTGTCAAAATGTGCTAAGCAACTGTGGTTCAAAACACACACTGACTTCTATTACGAGGAATGGAAATAGTAGATAATTTTCGCGGCAATTGTGTCCGGCTCACATCGCACGATTTGTGCCTGGAATTTGTTTGAATTCCAGGCTTAAGTGTGTAATTTCTTCTTGGTGTTGATGAGGTCTGATGACAAATAGATCAAAGCATTAAAATCAAAGCACATTTGACAAAACCCTTTCCACTCGATTATTTTTTTTATTGTTTGCCCCCTCAGATCGTAATATTATGACGTATTTTCGGTAGTAAGAAGCGGTTCAGTATTTGTGTGGTTTATGCAATAATTAAAGTGTTATAAAATGAATTTAAACACTTAAATGTATATTTTATATGATAGAATGGAAAGAAAACAAGAGTTAACTAAAAAATTTTTTTGTAATATGGTATGATATCGTTCAAATATTATATATCACCATCACCACTATTTACAGTTTGGCCTACTTTTACAACACTGTCACTTTCTTAAATATTTTCTAATGTTGGAAGAATTATTTCATCATTACTAACACCTTCATCTTCACTTGATTCACCATATGATAAATCACGCTGTAATTACTTCCACATCCTTAAGATTTGGACTACTATGAGCCGACATTTTTACACTAATGTCAAGTATCAACTAAAGAACTGAATGTTAGTATAAACAAGGAAGAATAACAATAACATCACGTGACACTCCACTTCCCATGATGACCAATTGTAGTTCATTTAGTTTCCTCATGATAGCAGTACGAATTGGGAACATTGATAACCAAACAACCAATCGAAACTTGTGTCATTGCTGTGTCATACATGTGGAACAGCTAAATTACGATTGTCGGACAGCGTCCACTTCCCATGAAGACCGATTATAGTTAATTTAGTTTCCTCATGATAGCAGTACGAATTGGGAACATTGATAACCAAACGAAACTTGCGTCATTGCCGTATCGGACACCGTCTGACATACGAGTGGAAAGGGTTAAGGTGAAAAAATATATATTAAATTGTATGATCAATTTTAATATTAATTGTAATATTCCACCAAATTGGTTTGAGTCTATCAGTAAATCTTTATTCATTCAACTTGTATTTTAATACTAACTGTGGCCTTTGAGGGATTTAAAATGAAAACAAATCTCTATTAGAACATAATGGCAAAAAAATGTTTCTTTTGGGAGGAATTGGAGCTTAATAAGTTGCCATGAGCGTGCTCTGCTCCGTGTACAGGCAGTGTGGTAGTCAGCAGATGGTGTGACAAAGACAGATATTATTGAACATGATTAGGATTGTGATGCACGCTCTCTCGCTCATGGAAAAAAAACTCTCCTTACGATCTACCTCCCATTGAGAGAACTAGCATTTTCAAGCTCAGCACCTCACTGGATATACTCACAACAGTTACAATTTATATGTTATTAAATATAACTGGAATTTTTAAGAGAAAATGAATTCTCTATACTGGATACAGTTCTTGTGATTAATTACTCTTTTAAGATATTTTTAAATTTGATTTTTTTTAATTGTAATTAGGTAAACCGTTTCACAATGATGTGTATTTGCAATGGTTTGTTTCTTTTTAGTAGTCCTTTGTTATTTGTCATAATTTAAAACCTTTATTCTTTCTGGTCTTATAACCATGAATTTGATTTTGTTCAGCTAGTGATTTAGAATTCTTTAAAACATAGATAATAGTTTTATAAATGAATAAATCAATTTAATTTAAGTACGCCTTAATCAGTGAAATGATTCCTGCAAGAAATACCTTGGAGAAATATCCTTACATGAACTTTGATCAAAGTTGATTTTACTAACTTAACTGTAAACCTCTCCCCATGAGCAATATTAGTGAACTATAAATAGTAGGGAGGACCTATTATACTGTTTAATATTTTACTAACTTAACTGTAAACCTCTCCCCATGAGCAATATTAGTGAACTATAAATAGTAGGGAGGACCTATTATAGTGTTTAATATTTTACTAACTTAACTGTAAACCTCTCCCCATGAGCAATATTAGTGAACTATAAATAGTAGGGAGGACCTATTATACTGTTTAATATTTTACTAACTTAACTGTAAACCTCTCCCCATGAGCAATATTAGTGAACTATAAATAGTAGGGAGGACCTATTATAGTGTTTAATATTTTACTAACTTAACTGTAAACCTCTCCCCATGAGCAATATTAGTGAACTATAAATAGTAGGGAGGACCTATTATACTGTTTAATATTTTACTAACTTAACTGTAAACCTCTCCCCATGAGCAATATTAGTGAACTATAAATAGTAGGGAGGACCTATTATAGTGTTTAATATTTTACTAACTTAACTGTAAACCTCTCCCCATGAGCAATATTAGTGAACTATAAATAGTAGGGAGGACCTATTATACTGTTTAATATTTTACTAACTTAACTGTAAACCTCTCCCCATGAGCAATATTAGTGAACTATAAATAGTAGGGAGGACCTATTATACTGTTTAATATTTTACTAACTTAACTGTAAACCTCTCCCCATGAGCAATATTAGTGAACTATAAATAGTAGGGAGGACCTATTATAGTGTTTAATATTTTACTAACTTAACTGTAAACCTCTCCCCATGAGCAATATTAGTGAACTATAAATAGTAGGGAGGACCTATTATACTGTTTAATATTTTACTAACTTAACTGTAAACCTCTCCCCATGAGCAATATTAGTGAACTATAAATAGTAGGGAGGACCTATTATAGTGTTTAATATTTTACTAACTTAACTGTAAACCTCTCCCCATGAGCAATATTAGTGAACTGTAAATAGTAGGGAGGACCTATTATACTGTTTAATATTTTACTAACTTAACTGTAAACCTCTCCCCATGAGCAATATTAGTGAACTATAAATAGTAGGGAGGACCTATTATACTGTTTAATATTTTACTAACTTAACTGTAAACCTCTCCCCATGAGCAATATTAGTGAACTATAAATAGTAGGGAGGACCTATTATAGTGTTTAATATTTTACTAACTTAACTGTAAACCTCTCCCCATGAGCAATATTAGTGAACTATAAATAGTAGGGAGGACCTATTATAGTGTTTAATATTTTACTAACTTAACTGTAAACCTCTCCCCATGAGCAATATTAGTGAACTATAAATAGTAGGGAGGACCTATTATACTGTTTAATATTTTACTAACTTAACTGTAAACCTCTCCCCATGAGCAATATTAGTGAACTATAAATAGTAGGGAGGACCTATTATACTGTTTAATATTTTACTAACTTAACTGTAAACCTCTCCCCATGAGCAATATTAGTGAACTATAAATAGTAGGGAGGACCTATTATACTGTTTAATATTTTACTAACTTAACTGTAAACCTCTCCCCATGAGCAATATTAGTGAACTATAAATAGTAGGGAGGACCTATTATACTGTTTAATATTTTACTAACTTAACTGTAAACCTCTCCCCATGAGCAATATTAGTGAACTATAAATAGTAGGGAGGACCTATTATAGTGTTTAATATTTTACTAACTTAACTGTAAACCTCTCCCCATGAGCAATATTAGTGAACTATAAATAGTAGGGAGGACCTGTTATACTGTTTAATATTTTACTAACTTAACTGTAAACCTCTCCCCATGAGCAATATTAGTGAACTATAAATAGTAGGGAGGACCTATTATACTGTTTAATATTTTACTAACTTAACTGTAAACCTCTCCCCATGAGCAATATTAGTGAACTATAAATAGTAGGGAGGACCTATTATACTGTTTAATATTTTACTAACTTAACTGTAAACCTCTCCTCATGAGCAATATTAGTGAACTATAAATAGTAGGGAGGACCTATTATACTGTTTAATATTTTACTAACTTAACTGTAAACCTCTCCCCATGAGCAATATTAGTGAACTATAAATAGTAGGGAGGACCTATTATAGTGTTTAATATTTTCAAGTTTTTTAAGATCTTTAACACGTTGACTGCTATACATGTTAGACCTATACCACGTCTATATCTGAAAGTTAAAAACAAAAAAACTACTCAGCATTAGTGTTTTCAGATGCTAATTTGAGATCAGGAAGTCGGTGGGATGGTTTATTGTTCATTTCCTGTCAGTAAAAATCCATGGGTCGGATCCGGGTCGTCAGCTCCTGGGGATGCGCCAAGAAGGCAAATGTATGGCAACATTTTCAAAATGCACCCAAACAATGTCACAAACACTTTATATTTCACTAAAAACTAATTGTTATATATTTACAATATTTACAACGCCATCCAATAATATTTGTTCCTGTTTCCGGTCACTTCCAAGGTCATCATCACTATCATTACGATCAGCCATTTTTATTTAAATTAACACTATTACTTCACTAAATGATAATAAGCTATATAAAACACTAATAAAAATAAACTATATACAAATATAATATAAGCAACTACTCACTAAATACTATAAAAACAATAACGTGTATAAGAAAACTCAAAAAATCGCTAGGCGGAAACGACGAACACAAAAATATAGCACGTGTTGCACTGAAGGAGCGGGCGACATACAGTCCTCCCTCCACAAGAGCTGAGCTCACACTGCCTAGTATAAGAGAACATTGCAGCGCGACACGGATCCGGGGCACGCGCACTCGGCGCTCGGCCACGCGGGACCCGGAACCGGGTCGTCAGCACTCAACGTGTTAAAGGAAATATTTCAGAACTAAGGTTGGGCTGTTAAATATCATGTAATTCCAAGTATCATGTAAAGTAATGAAATTGTTATTATAAAACGTCTAGATTTAACTATTCGTCTATCATTAATGAGATTTGATATTTGTTTGAATATTGCATGACTTAGACAAATACCAATAATCCTGAAATGTTTTTACAGACGAGAATCTGCTTTTTAAAATCGTATTCAATTGTTGTAGAGCCAGAGCCAGTGGATGGAGGAGGTGAGCCATTGGCGACGCAGGCTGAGCAGTCTGTGGAGTATGCAGTGGCAAGCCCTCATATGATGGCCCCACAGCCCATGCAATACCCACAGGTAATAGCAACTTGAGTAAATTAGGGGTGGAAGCCTTATAGTTTAATATATTACTAGTTTGAATGGTTTTTATTTTTTAACATTAATTTGCAACTCCAAATGAAGAGAACATTTCAACTATTGAATTCTTTCTTATTCAAATACTATTTGTATGTTTATTCAAGATACTTAGGCACTGGATGTTTTTTCTAGTCTTTAGACTTTTTATTTTTTCTTGGAAGACTAACAATAGCAAATATTGCTTAGACTGTTGTGAAGCAATCTGGTAACAATCAGTCATACCTTAGGTATTGAAAGGAACCTTTGTCTGAGGAAGACTGGCTGGAGATAAATAACAAGTTCAAAATCAGAACAAATATCTTTAACTGTAAAAGTACAATAGATAAAAAATAAATTTGCTAAGTAAAGCTTCTAATTTTGGGAGTGAATTTATTTAATGACAGTTCTTTTCAATAATTTTATAAAACCTGACTCATTAATGACGACCACATAGCTTTTTGTTCTTTATTATTGTTGCTGTTTTTTTATTATAATAATAGGCTTTGAACTACTATTGGTTTATACCTTAATAAGCCATTGCTCCTTAATTTTATTTTTGGCTTAAACTATGTCTAAAAGAACTAAAAACAAAAACAAAATTTTTTTTCATGATTTAGAGTTATTTTTAACCATATTTAAGTTTATGCCTTCAGAACACATCTGTAATTGGTCAAACAAAGCCCAATATCACCTTCGTATGATTAATTCACATTATGTTATTGGCGAAAATGTGTTCTTTTCTTTACTTTTGAAAATTCATAACTTTGCTCTGAGTCAAATATCAATGTTGAAATTCCTACACTACTTTAGTAACATATGTATATATACATCCTGTGCAAAAATCAGATTTTTACACATCATGTCCCACTAGAGATACAGGGCTTTCCACTTAAAAAAATCGTTGAAATTTCAAATTTCAATAATTCATAAAAAGTTAGGCAACATGTTATAAGGCAAAACTTTATTTTATCTTAGTAAGCTATGCTATCTAACTGAACAAAAAGTTTAAAATATGATAAATCACCCCTTCTTTGTTTTTTTAAGCTCCCAAAAAGTGAGATTTCTCAGTTTTTAACAACAAACATTGGAGGTTATTTCGGGATTGAAGCTTTGCATTTAGGGCTTTAAAGATTATAAAAAATAATTCTGGGGTTTGAAAGCTGTAGCATAATCCAATCCAGAGATAATCAATTTATTGCAAATATCTGCAAAGCCAAAAATCGTCGGATTCTTGTGAACAAAGTTAGCTGCCACGCATATTCGGTGAAAGATAAAATTCTTTCAAAATCATTTTTGAACCTCTTATGAGTATGGTAAAACATAAAAAAAATTAAAATGTTAAAAGCTGTCAAGCAACAAATTTAGTTTTTATTAGATCACTTCATATGGATTGACCCAGCAGTCTTACAGCCGGTAATGACGTAATAAACTACCCATTCAGGCATGCAGCATGTGGGAAACTGAATAAAAAACACATTACACCACATTTTATAAAATCACTGCACTATATACATGTTATTGTGAAAAGTAATATTTGAAAAAATTCACTAAAATATTAAAATAATGTCCCATACTACATGCTCTGTCATTCCACTCCCCATCGCTGTTAGTGCTACTTCGACAATTGTCCAAATCCATGTTGTTTTATTGTTCCGAAACAGCTTCAAATAAATAAATATTTGAAGGCCCAGCCATTAATTAAAGTATAAAACACAAAACTTAACTGTAGGCCTAACATTACCCAAAACTAAGTAAATAAGATCTTACTGAATATGCTGTATACGAAAACAACTCTCCCCAGCAGACACTACAACAATATTGAAGTTATTAAGAAGCATACATTTTGCAATCCCAGTCGAACACAGGCGAGTCCAAAGCTGAATGAGTGTCGTGCCCAATCAGGAATGGCTGCAGCAAACGTGTTAAATGTACTTACTCGAATCTTTTAGGCTACCATATAAACATTTCTGATGGGCTCTCTTGAACATTACCTACTAAATATAGGAGTACTAAACAATAGTAATAATATGGACGTTCTGTATTTATCTCAAATTAATGTCATCTTTTAGTTGCAGTTCTTCTTAAAACAACTACTTCAGCTAGCTGCCCTGAGTACAGATACAGCACAGATATCCATAACAATATTTATAGCAAATGAACCAAAACTAGTTCAACTGATATATAGGATTGGGATCTGCGAGACAGAGTTCTGAAAATTATATCAGAGACGCTAACTATGGGTGTGGGCTAGTCATCCTTTAGTCAAGCAGACGAGAGAGAGAGAGAGAGGGGGGTTCTTCAAAAAAATAAAATATTAGATTGATATCACAATTGGTGAATGGCACAACCTAGGCGTCATTTGTGTAGAAATAGCTATATGTGATCATGATCGTAACCAGTCGCAATACATATATTTTTTTCCCACTAAGTGCTATAAACATTATTTAAAATCTGTCAATTCTAAGGTCTACAGAAAAACATTCATCAGAGTTAACCAGCACCAGTATACACCAAAACAACCTCAACTATTTATTAACATACAAATATAACAAAGTTGAAACATCAATACCGTTGTACTTCCTTTTCATTTCTTCTACGCTACACTAGAAACGATCACTCCTCCTTTCTTTAAAAAAAGTTAATGCGTATCGAGAGTCAAATAACAAAATATTTAATTACTTCATAATCTTTCAAATTGTAAAATTATTTTAATTTTGGTTTTTTGATATCACTTTTTTAGGCAGTAAAACGATTTTAGGATATCACTTTATTTCAGTCCACTGTTTCATTTATCTGAACGTATAATTATTAGAGTTCTATTAGCCTAAAAGTTTAGTTGGGTCAGGACAAGATGTCCAATTAATATTAAATTAGGTTACATAATATTAAAAATATGTTGTTAATAAGTGATAATTTCTTAGTTTAGAATTATAATTGCATTATGAATTTATGTGTGATATCTTATATCACTTTTAACGCCAGTCTTATTAAATATTATAAATTTTTATGTTGCAGAATTAAAACATTTATCAACTGTATTTTAATCTTGAAATCATTAACATAAAATAGTTTCATCTTATTTACTTTTCTCAATCTTGTAAATAAACACTACCTGTTTTTTAAGTATGATACATTTGATTGCAGATAATTCCACAATCGAGTATGTTTGTGAGTAACGTGACAGCTAATGTAAATGTTAGCTATGTGCAGCCCATCACCCCCTTCTCTCCTGTATCATACATGCAGCATGTAGATACTTCACCACGCAAGCCCAGACCTGTCAAGACGCCTACCAAGCGCTCTCCAGAAGCTCGACCACCTGCAACCTTTACTCCTCCTTTCCCACAGCCTTTCACCCCTATTCATTACACGCCCCAACCAGGCTATTTTCATCCATATATGCAGCCACACACACTTCCACGTCCCTTTCCTATGCCACCTGTGTTTCCCCCATCTGGTCCACCAGTGTACAGTGGCTATTCGCCTGTATTTCAAGCTCACCCTGCTACAGTGCAGCAACCACCTGCTGAGCCAAGGGAGGATAATCCAGTGCCTTACACAGAGCAGGAGGAGCCATCACAGCTGCAGGAGGAAGAATATCAGCCACAGGACAGTGAACAAGAACAAGAGCCGGTTGTTGACATGGTCATTGTAGAAAACACTGTCACTCAGCAGAATGATATGGTAGAAGAAAGTGAAGATAAGGAGGATGTAGAGACGGTCTCGGTGAAGGAAGTTCCAGTTGAGGATGTCAAAGTAGAAAAACCACTGGTAACTAAGGCTCCACCAGCCAATGCATTTAAATCTGCTCCGAATTTGATTCAAAAACCCCCATTCCCTACACCATCCTCAAGACAAAAACGAACTTCTATTGATAATGGTCCGCAGTTTATAGATCCGCCTGTGGATGTTGGACCACCCAGAAAGTCATACGCTCAGATGGCTCAGTCTAGTGATACTACGGCAATGAAACCTCTAGCTATGATCTATCCCACGGTCCACACCAATACGAGCAATGAGTCACCCAAACCTCAAAACTGTGCGGACAAACCTAGTGCTGCAGTGCTGGCACAAAACCTGCCACAGTGTCCCGCTTATTCCAACAGCGTAAAAGTTCAATCTGACAAGATGATTTTATCAGATTACGACATCAATCTTCAGAGGCTTGGAGGTATGATAATTTTGTTTTCTACATAAGCATTAAATTTTGTGTCTGGTTGTACTTTAGAATAGAAGTGTTATTATTGGTACACTAATACTATTTATCATATACCATACTGTATCTGATCTAAATATTTTGAAGGGAGGAGGATCTATTTACAGGGTTTTTAAATGCTCCTAATTTTCCATGTATTCCAGAAAACCCCCTGATTTTTTGTGGGTCACCAGTCTCTGGAAATGTTACTGTTATTCTGGGCAACTGGGAGTTGAAGGAATTTTTTAAAAAATGATTCAAGTAATCGATCAGGTATCGTATCTCCAATTTTTGGTATCGAAACCTGCATTTAAGAATTGATGTTCGGTATAGAAACATTTCTATTAATTATGATAAAACATCTAATAATGCGTTTAATGTTACGCCCAAACCATGGAAAACTGTAATGTCTATGTAATTTTTAGGTTATGTCTTGTAAATAAATAAATTCAGTGTTAGAGAAACTAATATGAAGAGTTTTTGAGCCTCTGAGTTCAACTGGTTAATTCATTATCTATTCAGCCAGTTGAAGAGTCTGGAAATTTTGGAAATTTTTGAATTTTTTGAGAAATTGGAATTTCATGAGATTTTTAAGATATCTTTATATTTTTCAAGTACAAGGTATTTAGAATGTTCAAGATTTTTGAAACGTATTTTGAGGTTTTTAGATTTTTGGATCTTGGTCACATTGAATTAAAATGTTAACTTTGTATTATGTTAGTAGTGAAACATTTCAGAGATTAGACATAAGTATGTTTCATAATAAAAATAAGTCTTAAGGGGAGTGGGAAGGCTGAAAAATATTTTGTTGACGATATTCTGTTTTTAATGCAGTTTTATAGAACAAAATGTCCTGTTTAAGGATCTGGTCTTAGAATTTATGTGCGACGACTTTAAGTGTACTTTTTTAAATTTAACAACATAGTATGTCTCAAGTTTTTTCGTCTATAGTAGTGCCAGAGTAGTCTTCACTTTGTATATCACTTGTATTATCAAGTATCTCTGAACACTGCAGACCACTCTTTCAAAAATTACAGATTCAAACTGTAATTAATTTATATTTATTTGGCACTGTTGTATATATCCTTAATAGACCAGGAAATGATGACCTTTAATTACAATATCCATAATTATAACACAAGAAACAAGAATAGCCTAGCAACTGGACACAACAGATTGAGTAAGACTCAAAACAGCCATATTGTAATGTCAGTTAAAATATATAACCATTTAAAAAACCTAATTCTAAAATACCCTATGACAGTTTTCAAACACAAATTTTATGTCTGGCTTCTAGAAACCCCCATGTACAATATAGATGAGTTCTTTAGTCAAAGGAACATTGATTTTTAAGCAGCTAGCTCAACCTTTTCTTGTGTACTGTCATGTAAAAGGCTAGCTATCAATATGTTTGTCTAAATATTTATTTGTCTCTCTGTGTTGATCTGTTTGTCTGAATATTTATTTATCTGCCTGTATTAATTGTATAATATGTTTACTTGTTTATTTATTTGTCTGTCTTCTTAATTTATCAGTTTGTCTACTAATTATTTATATTTTCACAGAATTTTCATTGAAATAACTTGACTTGGCCAAGAGCCATAAATATGACTTTGTCAATGCTTGTAAAAATAGTCTTATGGCAAATAAAACATTTATTATTATTATTATTATTATTATTATAGTACTACTTACTCAAATCAGTTTAGGTTATTTTATTTTCTTATGTTGGTAACACTATCCAGTAATTTCCAATACAGTACTGGAACAGTTCATTGTTAAAGCTGTGTTGTTTTCTGATTTGTTTGTTTACAAACATAAACAATAGTAATTCCGAGTTTGTTTCGTTGTAATTTATCGCTTGTTTTCCGATAATTGATTTATTTTTTACAATGGTACACTTATCTCAGGAACTATAAAAGATTCAGATTTTAAATGTTGTATGCTTGTACATATACATAATATCAAGCTACAGCAGTAAAACTATTGCAGTTCATTATGTTGTTGGTAAGGAAAAAAATATTTTATTTAAAAATTATTAGTAAAAAATAACAGTATAAAAAATTTTTTATTTGTTAGCCAATTAATAAAGATATCACAATTATTTTTCAGCTGTAGCTTTACATTGCATAGGAATATATTGATATAAAGTTTCAACTCCATAACTTTTATAGGTCCTGAGAAAAGTGTACCTAAATGTCATAAATTTAACATGGCGGGAATAGGGCCTTCCCACTTCCCTTAAGTAATTAGGTTATTTTAAAGAGCACTAGGCCAGGAATTAGTTATTGGAGAGATAGGACATCAGCAAACTTACCTTAGAAGACAAGTTCACTCACACCAGAGTAGTAGTAACATATATACAAAAGAATCACATAATCACTATTTTTCACTACCACTGGCCCTAATTTTCAGTATCTATTCTTCAGGTAAGTAGAGAGAGACTCGCCTGTTTTTTAATTCCGTGACAAATTGTTTTGCCGAATTTCTCCTCTTTAGATTAAATATGGTACTCAATGCTTTTTTTTAAGCAGTGATTTATCTAAAGTTTTCTTGGACGTTGCCCCAAAGGGTCCTTTAAAGACTATCAGATAAGGAAGAAGACATCCATACTTGTCATGAAGTGATTGACTACTGTCGGTGCAGAAATTATGTACACCCGAGTTTGAAGATTGTTTACTAAGAAATTATGCCATTGTTTTGCTCCTTTTTAATTTTGTGTTATGACATGTGCATTTTAAAATTTTATTAAAAGTTCAATAATTTGTATCCTAGTTGAAACAAAAAATTACTGACATTCTAATTAGTTTTCACTGTATATCAAATTTATACCGTTATTACTCAAAAACCTGCTTATGTATCGCATTTGTATTTTAGTATGTGTGGTTGATAGGCATGTTTCCTATTATTTTTATTAATTTCGGAATTTTAACTTTTCAAGAAAAAAAAGTTCTTGTTGATTCCATGAAAAATTGCTTGCTTGGTTTCTAGAGCTTGTAAAATTAATTACTTGGTCTTGTTGTAATCCTTATGGTATGTAAAGTTAAGATGCATTACTTTCATACGTGTAAGTAAATGCAGTGACTTCAATTTGATTTAAATAAATTTAAATTGATAAATTTAAACTGATTTAAATCAATATAAAATCACTTAATTTACTTACACATATAATAATAATAATGTATCGTAACAATACATGTCATAAGGATTAACAAGATCAAGTAATTAATATTACAACCTATAGAAGCCAAGAAAACAATGTTTAAGGGAATTATAATAATTTTTTTCCTTGAAAAGTTAAAATTCTACAATTTATTTAAATACTTATGGAAAATATTCCTATCAACCACGTGTTAAAATATAAATGTGATGCGTTGGCGGGCGTTTGAGTAATAATGATTTGAATTAAATGTACAGTGAAAACTAGTTAGTTTTTTGAGAAATTGGAATTTCTTGAGAATTTTAAGATATCTTTATATTTTTCAAGTACAAGGTATTTAGAATGTTCAAGATTTTTGCATTCTTTGGAATATTTTGAGGTTTTTGGATCTAAGTCACATTGAATTAAAATGTTAACTTTGTATTGTGTTAGTAGTGAAACATTTCAGAGATTACACATAAGCATGTTTCATAATAAAAATCAGTCTTAAGTAATTAGGTTAGTTTAAAGGGCACTAGGCCAGGAATTAGTTATTGGAGAGATAGGACATCAGCAAACTTGCGTTAGAAGACAAGTTCACTAACTTGTCATTCACAAGTGTAGTCATTGTTACTATCTGAGTTCGACTTAGCTCAGAAAGGACTATTTATTAATAGCCCAATAGCCAGGGCAACTATGGGACCTACAGCTTTACGTGGAATCCGAACCACGTAGTGTTGGTCTGATTTTCAGCTAACTGACAAGTTTGACACTTAGTCCACCTCTCTACACAACACCCGAACTTTGACTACCATTCAAACTCATTCATGCCTCATATTCGCCCATATCTCTACGATCGGCGTCTTGGAGATGAATAATGAATGAATAACACCAGAGTAGTAGTAACATACACAAAAAGTAACACAAATTGTCAGTGCCACTGGCACTTTCTTCAAGTGAGTAGTCTAGTCTAGAAAATTTAGACCCTCTCTCTCTCTCTCTCTCTCTCTCTCTCTCTCTCTCTCTCTCTCTCTCTCTCTCTCTCTCTCTCTCTCTCTCTCTCCCTCCCTCCCTCCCTCCCTCCCTCCCTCCCTCCCTCCCTCTCCCTCTCCCTCTCACCCCTCCCCCCCCAAATTTTACTGATTATGTGTTTCTTTTAGTCTTTAAGTGATTAGAAAATGGTTTAACGAAATCTTAGATACTGTAACCTAATTTTAGTAAAAATAAAATATTGTACGTTAGATTAACATATACTTTCCTAACTTAAGTAAAATGCTTTTTAGACATGAATTGTATTAAAACATATTTTCGGCTATGACACATTAGTTGTACCATGCAAAATTAGCAGTAATAAGTGATTCAGAATATATAAAACTCTTAATATCAGGAAAAAATCTAAAGTTCCTGATTTCTTTTTTGTGATCTTGCTTGTTATCATAATAATTTTTTGAATGAACAGTTATTTTAAGCAGTTATTCAATGAAAGAAAATTTGTTTTGAGTTAAATAAATTATTTTAACCGTCTTTTGTGCTTTGATGTCTATTACAGAAAAACTACATCAGATTTATCTACTGACCAAACCTTTGATAAAACTGAAAGATTATTTTGGCTAACAGAATCAATGCTAGATCTGTGAATAAGAACTTTATTACAAATAACCATGATAGCTATTTTATATTTCCAGTGGGACTTGGATGACTGGAAGCTCAATGTACCAGCTAAACACTTTGAGCTATCCAAAATTCAAGTTGAAAATAATGAAGGAATAAAGTCTAACAATATGTACTGTTCTGCTTTTATTGAAGTAGGTCTACGAATAACAAAAAAATGTGGTAAGCACATGTAGGTACTTATGTGGTAAGAATAACCAGAGTGGCAACTGGAAAGCACTCTCATAGATCAATAACTCGGATAACCAGAAACTGGATTAAAACACAGTGTAACTCATTATCCCTGTTCTCAAATGCGTGGCTTGCCGAAGTCAAATATTCAGATCTATTTTCGGATGGATCAAGGACAACTTAGACTCAGCAAGCCACGAGTTGTGAAAATAAGGCTAAGAGCTCAGTTGATTAAATTTAGGCTACATTGTATTGTGTAGTACACCAGTATTTAGCTAGATAGGCCTAAAAGTATTTTTTTTTAGTAACTCAACAACACTTTTACTTCATTTTAGTTGTCAACGTCAAATTTAGTTTTAACATTTACTGAAAAAACTTCGTTATTGATATGTAGATAATATTTGGCGATTTCCAATGCTTTGAGTGTTTAGGAAACAAACACGTTTCACCAGGTATACCAAACTCCACAAGTACATTTGAAGATGACAAGAGTTTGTCACACCTGTCGAAATGTTGTGTTTGGTTTCATAAACACTCGAAGCATTGGAAATCTCCAAATATTATTATGACAATCTAATGCTAATAAATAACTTTCAAATTAAAGTTATTGATGAAAAACTGACTTGTACATGCAAATTTTATTTTGTTAAAATAGGAAATTCATTAAAATTTAAATAAATAAAAAAATCATGGAATTAACAAGACATTTTGAGTTGTATATAAATTCAAGCTATAGAAGTTCAAGGTAATGTACTCAAGTTCAACTGTACTTATGTTAAGCTTAATTTATTTTATAATTTGATGTTTATAAATGTGTCAAAGATGTTTTAATACTTTCTAAACCATAACTAACTAAGACTGTGATAATTTTAGAAAGACTAACTTACCTACAATTTAGTGATGATAACGGAATGTACAAGTTCACATCAAGAAAATAATAGTAATTATTAAAAAAATCAGCTTTATATTGAAGTAATCTTATTAATAATTGCTACAGAGTTTTTAAATGGCTACCATTTGGATCACAAGTCGTTGCCGCTACAGCCAAGAGGTCTGACCAACCGTAGCAACTACTGCTACATCAATGCCATCCTTCAGGCACTCATCGCATGTCCACCCTTCTACAATCTCATGAAGTCCATCCCACCCTCTCAGGAGAACAAGAATGGCAAGTCCCGAACACCTATTATTGACAGCATGTAAGTTCACCTTCCATATAGAGTTGTGTTTTATTGTCTTGCAATGAATTTATTCAATGCCCCATTTACAAGTGGTATTAATGCTACTTAAAATCAAGGGGTTATGTAAGCTATTATTCAACGGGTAATTATTATTATCGTTTAAGTTATTGGGTTGAATAGTGAGAAGTAGTTTGACCTCACACAGCCATAATAATCAAACAGACATATTGAGTACTATAAAATAAGTCACATATATATATACAGCTGTAGTCTGTATAAGTCAGACTGCATATATACAGCTTTAGGAGTTATAGGACATCAGCAAACTTACTTTAGAATACAAGTCCACTAACATCACAGTAGTAGTAAACATAAATACAGTAGAATCACATGTTGTAAAGAGAGCTTTTTTTAATTTGGTTATTGTATTTATCTGGGTTTCTGGGAAAGGGGTTATGCTATACATTTGGCACGGGTGGCTAGGCTATAGAGTAGGGAGTCTACCATAAAAATACATACAGGTTGTATATCGTGATCTATATAACATTTAAACAGATAAGAAACCTATAGACACAAGTAAAATGTTATAACTCTTGATTCTAATTACAATCTATAGTAAATTGGTTTAAATTTTTGCCATAGCAGCTTGTTATCAATTCTTATTGTATAGTCATATCAGATGTTTCAAAATAATTATGGCCTTATAGTACCTATAATAGTTATGATTGTTTTATTGCATAGAAATTAGTACAATAGCACTAAAAAGTCCTCTCTTACAATTAATTAAGCCTACCATTTACAGATTGACGAGTCCATTTTATTATCCTTAAACAGACTACTACTTAATTATTTGCTCAGATTAAATAAAATACAAAACTCCTTTAGAATCTAAAGCAATCGTCTTCTTACACATCATACATTCAACCACAATCCCAGTTCTCTATCCCAAGCTACTCACCGAATCCATCTGATCTTAAAATCCTTGACTGTTCAAGGATTTTAAATCTGGAGAGAGTTTATTCCAGTTTCTACAGTCTGAGTCTAGGAAAGAATTAAAAGAGATTGATGTTCTGTAAAAATAGGCATTCATTGTGTTGACAAGACTGAACTTAGCGAGCACCAACTTCTGAGTGAACTGAAACTTATTAGAGAGATAGGTTGGATTTTCTTCATGGAGCACCAAAAATAAAATATATTGGCCAAATTTGAAAATAATTGATTTTGAGATTAGTGTTTGGCCATACCTCAAATTAAACAATTGTACACTGAATTATAGTAGGTTAAATTGGGATAGATTGGTGCTTTTAAAAGACGAAGTTGGAATTTTATATGCAGAAATATTAGTCTTTTAAGGAAATGCATTGTTCCAAAAACCTTTTTACAAATGTTATGCACTGTATCTTCCCATGTAAGAATTTGATTAAAAAGACACTCAAATTTTTAACTGAAATGTAGAGGAATACTATTGCCTTGATTAATAGGGCCCAATATTGAGCTTTGAGGTAACGCCAGATGAAGCAGACTTAAAGCTTGATACTCTGTCATCCACACAAACACACTGCTGGTGATAAGAAAAGTCAGAAATCATCTAGCATAAACTGTTGTCTGAAAATCCAATATTCTTCAGTTTAACAAGTAAAAGGAAATGATTCACACAGTCGAAAGCCATATACAACTTTTAAATCCATAATTAACAAAAAATGTTTTTTCTGAAAACAACATTGTTAGGGAATTATGGTAATAAAACCGCATGTCTTGAGAGCCTTTGGAGAGCTGACCAGTCAATGTTCATGTTTAAATAAAAAAAAAAATAATTGTACTATCTATATGGTGGTTGGCCTAAGTATTTCTTATTTATATTCAATAATAGAAGAACATAATTTTGATGTTAATAATTTTTAATATTTTACTTTTGCCAGGAATTAAAAAATCCTAAATCAGTATATTCAAATCTATAAAATGTTTAGCCAACAATAAATTTATACATATCCTAAACTGGAAGATTTACTCACTAAAACAATACACACATATTTACATTTTACACTAGATCTACTACCTCCCCGGTATCGTGAGATAACAAAATAAGGCAACTAGATAACAATAACAAACTGAACGATAGTTCACACAGTCCAAACAACCACTAACAGCTGACAGTCCCCAGTATCTTGAGACAACAATATAAGGCAACTAGGGAGGGAGGGGGCAAGAGAGGGAGGGAGGGAGAGATGGCTTCTACTGTTGCTGGGTAGGTGGCAGTGGTGAGGGTTGTTCATCCATAGAGCAACACCCAGGTATTGATGCAGTTTTTTTTCAGTTGGAATATATATGAAGTTTATTGATGGGGAAGGGGTTGAGAGGAAGAGGTCTATGTTATGTTCAGATTAGGTGGGTCACGGGATTTTGTTATCCATTGGTGTGCTAATTCCATCCTTCAGAGTTGGGAACTATTGGCATGGGAAGAAAGGGATCCGGTTACTTTATTGGTGTAACACTGATCAAAATTTTGGTTAAATGGAGAAGAGTAAGAGTAGATGCTGGTTTTTCAGGATTTTGAACTTTGCAATCGTGTCTATGGCCATTCATGCGTTTTAGAAGGGTTTCACTGGTAAGGCCAATATATTGGGCAGGACAGTGCTGGCACTGGAGTTGATAAATTAAATTGGTTGAATCACAGGAGTGGTTTCCAGGTATCTTGTACGTCAAGGAGGTAGTGGAGCTGGTAAAATATATGGCTGGGAGATGAATAGGGCAGGTTTTGCAAGATTTCTTGTTATAAGTAGGGGTGTGCGAGTACTCGAAACTTCTAGTATTTGATGCAGTATATTATTACTCGAACTCTGTTCGAAGCTTCCGAAACTACTCGAAGTTCGATCGAGTAGTTGTATTTCACGAAATATCAAATTTACATCTTAATTTAGTTTTAAGAGTAAACAGTTTTATTAGTTATGAATAAAAAATGTGCGCTTCCTTGTGTTTTATTTTACCCTTAATCATACTTTAACATTTTGGTACGCGTAATTATGAACTAAACAATACGCCTAAGAATAGGTAGTACACGATGACAGTCAAATGAACTAATCGACATAGTGAACGAGTTCGTTCATTATAAGTGAACAACAGAGCTGGGAAGGAAGCGATCACATATGTTGGATGTCCGTGTCAACTAGTCACTTGTAGCCTAACCTAAAATAGCGTGAATAAAACAGAAGAGCGGGTTAGTGTCTTTATGACCCAAGAAAGTGAACGAGAGATCCGGTTTAAGATGCTCTAAAAGACCTGTTACTGATACAAATCTAATGGTCTGTACGCCGTGGAATTATGCATATTTTCGTTTATATCAATAATACTGCTCAATCAAAAGGGTACCGAGAACGGGTCACTTTAGATGCCCAAAATCAAACTTCTCATCTTTTCTTGGCGAAAGTTCATCTCGGTTGTAGGTATATGTACGTGCTAAGAACTGTTCAGCTCCTTTTTGGAACTGAAATTATCGTATATTTCTTGCAAGTCGATTCAGGTATGTTTTGTTTTTTAATCTGAGCAGGGAATCGTCCAATGATTTGATGTAAAAAATACTGTATCGTATCATATAAAATATGGTAATGGTGTACTAGCAGTGTATGAAACAACCTTATTGATTTATTTTCCGTCAAATAAAAATATTTATATATAGCCGTGGTGAACGTTTATTTATTATTCCATAAACATCTTAGATCGCCAAAAATATGTGTAATATATGCACATACAATATTTTTTCCTGTCAATTTGTTGAACGGTTTCCTGACTAGGTTAGACAACAACACAGTTGGAGTATAAAAGGTGGTAAAGTACGATAATTTTGATTCGTAAACTCACTGAACGGTTCCCTGTTCATATTGACGTCGATGTAAACTGTAAAACAATCATGAATCAACCCAAGTGAGGGAGAAATATGTTGGAAGACCTTTTCTAAACAAAATACAACGAATTTAGAGATTCAGAAAATAATTTTTATTGAACTGAAGCCTTATCAAACGTCTCGTTTTTTATTCATAAGTTTATATTTCAGACTGCATCTCGTCGCCAATATTGCCTAGACCTATTATATTAGCCGACTATGTCTATGGTTTCATTCGATTACACCAAGTTTTCATGAATTTCTCGTTAGGAAATAATGATTTATCTGTTGTTCAGTATTGCCTTATGTATGAAAATAGTTTCAAGTTGCACAAATTTCATTACCGATCATAATTTAAAAACTATGATCATCCTAAGCGACTTTAAAATTTATTTTTAGTAAACCTGCTTAGTTATTATTATCAAACAAAATCTTTCGAATTCAAAAAAGAATAATAAGAATTATTGCGAAAGTCCCTCCCAATACATCATGTAAACAAATCTGAAATCTTTAAAAAGCATAATACGAGGTACGTCTAGAAAGTAAGTTCCGTTTGGTAATAAAAATAATTTGTCTACAGATACAGAAAAAATATTTATTGCACTAAAATCTACAACTCTTAAACTACTTTTCTACAAAACTGCCGAAATTTTGCAGGCATTTGTCATAGCGTGGCACAAGTTTTTCTATGCCTTCTTCATAGAAGGTTGCCGCCTGTGTCTTCAACCATTTGGAAACATTTTCTTTCAGCTCTTTGTCATCGTTGAAGTGTTGACCGCCAAGGAAAGACTTCAGATGTAAGAACAGATGAAAGTCGCTAGGAGCGAGGTCAGGGCTGTACGGAGGATGGTCAAAATGGTTTTCCTTGATCTTCTCATCAATCGTGTGAACCAGTTCTTCTGTAATCAAAGATGGACGCCCACTTCGTTCTTCATCATGCACTTCATTACGTCCTTCATTAAACTGTCGGACCCATCTTCTCACCATTGAATCACTCATCGCATTTTGTCCGTAAACCTCGCAAATTTGCCGATAAATGTCAATCGGTTTCACTTTCTTAGCATTCAGAAAACGAATCACAGATCTGATTTCACAAGCGGCGGGATTTTCGATCAACACCGACATTTTAAACAAGCACAACAAAGCGTACGAGACTGACAGCGATCTCAAAATGGCGCACGTTTCTTCTCCTTGATACAGATCGTCTGCCGCGCATGCGCGGAAGTGCGATCGCAGCGCTGCAGCGGATATAAATGGAAACGGAACTTACTTTCTGGACGTACCTCGTATTTTAACTGTTCCGTGTGTTTACATATTTCGACTCCTTTTATTGTAAATAAACATATTACATTTTTCTCTGGACAGCCTAATAGTAATTATAAATTAAGAAATGAACACTTTTTAAATTATCCCACTCTTAAAACTAGCCTTTTTGTTAACAATGTTTACTACATGGGAATAAAAGTATACAATAAGTTACCACTGGAAATAAAACTAGCAAAAACCAAAAATATTTTTAGAAATAAGTTGCTGACCTTTTTAAATACCAAATGTTTTTATTCAGTTCAAGAGTATCTGTCGTGATCTCTTTGTTGGTTTGTTTATCTTTTGTAATTTTAGATAATTTTAAAAAAAACTATATATATATATCTGTGCATGTCTGTAATTTTGTTTTGTTGGTTTAAGATTTTAGTTATTAGTGAAATTGACATGTCATCTAGCAATAGAGTAATACTCTGTATCTTATGCTGTAATATGACTTTGACAGAAAAAAAAAGAAAAAAAATAGATTGAACTACAGTCTTTGTCATTCAGATTTTCAAATTTGATAATATAATTCCCAGCTTATTTCCGTTTAGTCGTAACCTTGTTATTACTGAATTAAATACTTACAGAATACAAATCCACTCTCCTTGGTGTGTACACAATCAATTTTTTGTTGAGAGGAGGCAATTCTGAAAGCAAATGACTGCATTTGGCGATGACGCCTGAATTTTAGCATCAGTTTGGTTGGATGCAGCTTTTGTCAACAAGCTTGGCTATGTTTTCGCGGTACACTTTAAACTGAACCACCAGATAAACATATTGGCCGGCTGTGAAACAGTGTAATTGGCTTGCATAGAACATCTGATCTGTGATATGAGTGAACAGATTAAATCTTTACGTTGTTTCAATTAATAATATACTTTCTTAGTTTCTTTCATCATATTAGTTATGAAAAAAGGTTAATCAAAACAATGCAACATAAAAATATCGGAAGGCAGGAAGTAAAAAGTATTATTTATCAAATGTTACAGTTACAAACAACAAATCAAAATTATTGTGTTCAGTTTAGATGTATATATTTACGAATCTGTCAAAACTTAACATAGGCTTAGGATGGTGTCTGCCTTTTACAGTTGCCTTGGGTAAACAGGAAATCCTTCTGTAAATACTCGCTCGAAAATACTTGATACTCGAAAAATATGCCAACGACTCGACTCGAATTCAAAAATCACTACTTGCACACCTCTAGTTACAAGGGTTGGAACCGGGTGGTTGCTTGTCTTTAGAACAGATCAGGATGTTGGGAGCAGGTAACTTAGGATGGACCAGGATTTTGCGGAGGTTTTTGTTTTGTCTGAAAGTCGCAGTAGGAGGTTTTTCAAGGAGATCTTTGGTGAGGGGGGAAGCTTTTAAGATGTTAAAGCCATCTTTCAGGATTTGGTTGAGTTTCTGTAGGCCATGGTGATAATTAGTGGCAAGGAGTAAGCATTGGGGACTACTTCTGGTTGAGTGTTGGTTTTGGGACTGGGCTAAACGGATTTGGTTTTTAGTTAGGTTTGTAGGGTAACTTCTCTTTTGGAAGGTTATTGTACATGTTGGTTATTGTATTTATTTAGGTTCTGTGAGAGGAAATTATACTTTTGGCACAGGTGGCTAGATTATAGGGTAGGGAGCGTTTGGTGTTGTCCAGGTGACAGCTGGTATAGTGAAGTTATTGTTGTTTATTGGTAGGTTAGATGTGAATATCAGTTTGAAGGACACCAATCCATTTCATCGTCAAGGAAGACTATGCATTCAGAAGAGGATTGCCAGGAGAAATTCATAGATGAAAAGTTTAATAGAAAATAAAGAAAGGTTTCAAGATTGGTTTCAAAGTCAATCCAGATCATGAAAATATCGATGAAATGGAGCCAGCAGAGGGGTTATACAGGTTGATTGGACAGGAAAGTTTTCTCCAGTTTCCCCATGAAAAAATTGGCATAGGAAAAGGCCATGCGGGTACCCATAGCGGTACCCTTGATCTGGAGGTAGTCGATGCCAGAACTTTGGAAGTGGTTTTTTTCAAGGATGATTTGAGTAAGCTAAACTAGGAAGGAAGTGCTAGGTTTGGTGCTTGGAGGGCGTGTATTTAGGAAATACTCAACAGCAACTAAGCCATGAGCGTGGGGTATATTGATGTACAATGAAGTAGCATCAATGGTAACCAGTTTGGTGTTAAGGGGTAGAGGTTGGGGAAGATTGGAAAGGAGACTAAGGAAATGATTGGCATCCTGAACGTGGGAAGGAAGTTGTCGTACAAGAGGTTGGAGTTTGTCATCGACAAAGGCAGATATAAGTTCGGTAACAGCTGGCCACAATAGGCCTACCAAGGGGAGGGATAGTGCCTTTGTGGATTTTGGGTAGGATATAAAACTGGGGTGGAATAGGCTGTTCATTGAGAAGCAGGATTTGGCTGGCAGTGGTTAGGTTTTGGTGTTTTGGAGATTTTTCAGTTCTTGGTTGTATTTTTCGGTTGAGTCAAAGTCAAGTTTTTTGTAGATGGAGGAATCGGACAACTGGAGGTTAATTTCATTGATATAATTGGATATGTTATGAATAACAGTGGTGGAAAAAATATCACACAAAGCTAGTTTACTAGCCAATGCTCTTGTCGCTGGCTAGTAGACAGTAAACTTGTCCTGTGTAACACAGGCTTAAAGAATCAGTGCTGAACATAAAAAAAACTATTTTTAAAGGAAAATTGTTCCGCAATTTCTTCTTAAATAGTTAGTATATTCATTAGGTGAGATAGGACATCAGCAAATAGAAGACAAGTTCACTAATACGACAGTAGGAGTAAACAAATACAAAAGAATCACTTGCAATACAAATTTTCTGTGCCACTTGCACTTTCTTCAGAGTCTACTCTCTCTATACTCAGCTGAGAGAGGTAAATTTGTAGATGTACTATCTCTCCTAATCAATATATTAATTCCTGGTCTAGTACCGTTTAACCTAATCTAAAATTCATGTTTAATTAAGAATGTAACAAAACAAAAAAATTGCTAATTACAATGTATGTTCTACTGAATTGGTATGGAGCTACAATGCATAGTCTTTATAAGTACGGACAGTTCACCACTTACTAAGTACAGAAACTAATTGTTTAAAAAATCGGTAGTTTGCTGTTATTCAAGTTGACACCTCTATTTTGTTCATCTGCACTGGACTGAACTGCGCAATTTCTGCCACAGACAATTATTTTGTTGAGTCACGTCATCATTGCCCGTGTCGAAGTATTGAGTATCCATTTATCAAGATTCTTCTGTACTACTGTTTTTCAAAATAAATAAATTAATCTCTTATCGTTAAAGAGAACAGATCGTGATTTAAATATTTAATTTTTCATTCCAAAAATGTACAGGGTTAAATTTGTGAACGAGTTCGGGCCTATGTCAATGCGAGTTGGCCGTAAGGAGAAGGCACAGGCAACCAAGGATGGGGTTGCGTCTGGTGCTGTGGAGGTGGTGGCTGGACCTACCTTCGAGCCCACCTATGTCTACAAGATGCTGAGTGCAATGCATGCCGCCTTTCCAGTTGAAGGACGCCAAGAGGATGCTGAAGAGTTCCTCTCTTGCCTGCTTAATGGACTAAATGACGAAATGTTGGAGGTAAGTTGCCTATAGCCATTTCAAAAGTTCTTATATACATAGATTGTAGAAAAAAAATAGTTCTTAACCTCAACTATTACTCAAATCTGTATGTATAATTTGGTTACTTCATTATACTTTTTATGTTACAGTTTAAATACATTTTATTCTGCTCAAATTTTAGGTTAATACATTCATTGCGGATGACAAAAGTGTGTTATCTTTATCATAGGACATGTTCAGTACATGTCCTGCTTCTTATCTGGTTATGTCCTTCCTACTCACTTACCAGTTTGTTCTTTTTTTTGTTCAATGCCTTTCTATTAATAGTTAAAGCATTGTGAGTGTGTTGGTTTTGTGCCCTTACCTTTTTTTTTTCTTTTTGTGAAAGTGTTAAAATGGATGACACAGATGGTTACCTCAAAATATTGCTTCCGTAATGGAGCCAGGGTCTAATTTGGGGCCAGCAGTGAATGTGTTAAAGGGCACTAGGCCAGAAATAAGTATATTGGAGAGGAAGTTTTCAGCAAACTTGCTTTAGAGGACAAGTCAACTAACACCTTATACAGTAGTAAACAAATACAGGTAGGCACCACATTTTCACAAATGTTCAGTGCCACTGGCACTTTCCTCAGGTGAGTAGAGAAAAATAAAATAAAAGAGATTGTAGTCTCTTTTTGACTACTCATTTGAGGAGAGTGCCAGTGGCACTGAAAATTGTGAAAAATGTCTTGTCTATTATAACAATTGTCAAATTGGTATTGCCACAGGGCTTGCATCCATACTTTTTGAGCTCAGGAGCTCAAGAAGTAATTTCAAACAAAGATAGGCCTATGTGTTAAACAGAGACTCTTAGAATGTCCATGCAACTTTTGAGCTGAATGGGTTCAGTAGTTTTTGTGTGATTGAGTAAATCACACACAGACAGTCACCATTATATTTTTATATAATAGTAAGATAAATAAATAACTAAAATATATCCCACATTGTATTACAAACTCTTATAAAGAATAACCTTATCTCTGTTTATGAATTCAAGAAAAAAACTAAACTTTCTTTTCAACATAGTTTTTTAGAAGAACTCAAATTAAACACAGAACTACAAATTCCAAGAACTAAAAGATGATCCTACAAATAAATATCCGAATGAGATCAACAAAATTGTAAAAATCTTGTTCAAAAGTTATTACAGATGTTCGTTTTAGAGTTGTTATGAATAATCCTAAGGCACCCACAATGAATGGTATTTCAAAAATTCACAAACTTAATGTACCTATTAGGCCTCTTGTAAATTTCAAATCTGCACCTACTTATAATGTATCAAATATATTGTCTAATATTTTAACTTCTTCTTTAAACCTTGAAAATAAATATACAGTTAAGAACAGTATTGACTTTGTCGTTAAGGTCAATCATGTAAAATTGTGTAATAAGACTAGGTTAGCCTCATTTGACATATGAGATTTGTATACTGATATTTCAGTTGATGAAGTGATTAACTTAGTTAAGGAAAAACTTATAGAACAACAATATGAAAGCATATGTCAATCAAATTGTAAAGTTGCACAAAACCATCTTAAAACAAAATGAGGTCCGTCTAAATAACAAATTTTATTTGCAAAACTATGGTTTAGCTATGGGCAGTCCACTGTCAGCCATTTTGTCAGAAGTTTATTGACAGCATCATGAAGACTCCATTTTAGATAAATTAAAAAAGGAACATGATATCATATTTTACGCCCTTTACTTTATGTCGATGGTATTCTGGTTTTATTTAACGAGAAATCATGTAACGACTTAGAATTTTCTCATATAGAATTTTCAGGAAACCTACTCAAACCAATTGTACAATAAATACCAGTTCTGTCCATCCCCTATTTCACAAAACATCTAACTTCAGAAGTGTGTAATGTAGGGCGTATTCAATATCATTAAGTGTTGCAGATAGGAAACAGGAAATAAATGTAATAAAATCAATAGCTATTGCAGATGGATACAAGGCATCAATCATTGATGAAATTGGAAGTAGAATAAAATAGAAAATAAAATTCCAGACGATAAACAAACAACACTTAAAAAAGAAAAATCGGATTAAGAAGTATGTATCCTTGCACTACAATGGACTGTTTAGGCAAAGAGTTGCTAAAGACTTGTAATACTATGTCAAACATTTTACACCTAAATATTGAAAGTGAAGATAAATTCAGGAATATATAGGATTAACTGTAATGATTGTAATATGTTCTACATAGGTCAGACTAAATATTTGCAAAGTATATAAAAACCATGTCTACGCTTTTAAAAATAAAAAACCTGGAAGATCTAATGTAGCAAAACACCTTCTGAATTGTACCCACAGTTTGAATAAAATAGATGAAAATGTAGATATTCTAAAAGTTTGTAAGAAGGGTAGGTTTATGAGAGTTATTTATTTTTAAAAATAAATGTAAGGATCGTGATAAATTAATAAATGAACAGTAATTAAGCGTTGTGTAAGTGTTGCGGTGCGTTGAAAATATGATAAAAATGATATGAAGTTTGAGAATAACTGAATAGTCTGTATGACATGGTAAGAAAATTAAAATACAATATTTCGTTTGTTTACATTTTAACAGATTCAGAAAACGCGTTATTTAAAATTAAATTAAAATCATTACTCACATGTTAAAATAGTAAACATTAACCCTCAACTGTTAAAACTCAATGGTTTCACAAAGAAACACACACAAAAAAAGCACAGGACAGAGAAACAGATAAGTAGTCAATGTTATTAGTCTTTAATCGGCAAAAGAGATATTTTTGTTATTGGTCTGGACAGAATGCCTCTTGAAATTTTGATATTCACCACACGTACCAGACCGTCAGAGCCAGGACAAGTCTCTGAGATACATCCCATCTTCCAGTATAAAGCTGGTAAATTTGAATCGTGAATTAGCACTTTAACATTGTTCTTTGTTGTAGGGTATTTAAATATTCTTGGCTCCATCGTTTCAAAAAACTGTGTCATAGATGCCAGGTGCTTTGTGTTTTGTAATTGCTTTACCAGGAATATCCAGCAAAAAATAGTGTTATATGCAGAAGGATAAACTTTTGGTGAACACTTGAAACCTCCAACAGATATGTCAGGAAACAAATCAGCTCCTAGTAAGAAATCTATTTTACCTGGAGTGTCAAAGTGAGGGTCTGCAAACTCAATTTTCTTAAAGTAGTTTCTTACATAAATAAGTATTGAAGTTGATGGCAGTGGAGTTAGTGTGCAGATTAGGATGACTCTTAAATTGAGGTTTTATGCAACATTTTACCATTCCTATATTGATTATACTACAGTCTGATATATATATTGTATAATATCTGAGCATTTTTGAAGAAGTAGTTGCAGCTCTCGAAACAATCTTCTGTTACAAAAGAAGTTTGTGAACCAGGATCTAAAAGTGCTCTGTATGTTTAGTACTCACCTTTTAAATTTATAAATTGAATGGCTGCTGTGCCTAGAATGGTTGTGTAAAATTCCTCCTGATGTGTAGGCAAGAGTAGTTGAGAATCAGCATGTATAGTGTTGGACTGAACCTCCTTTGTAGAGTGTTGCAGCTGAGACCCAACGAGTGTCTCGTTTGGTTGAGTAAGTAAACTATCATTATGAGATGAGTAATGTAGCAAAACATGATGATGTCTATAACACACTTTAGATGAAGTACTGGACTTACAAGATTTTATAGTATATCCTGAGGACAAGCAGTTAAGACAAGCTTGTTTGCGTTTAATAAATTCTTGTCTTTCTAAAACTGAAAGTCCATTAAATTTCTGACATTTGTAAATTACATGACTTTCATTACAGTATATACAGTTCTGAGAGCCCATATTGCTAATAAAAGTACTTTTCAAACCAGTAGGTTGGTTGGAAGCTTTATAAAATATCTTGAAATTTAACAGAAGCATATAACTTGTTTGAAGTGCCTGTTTTAAATTGAGGTTGACAGGCCTCCAAAAAAGACTTTTTTTAAAGACTTGCAATGGTCTTTGAAAAGCCCAAGTAATTGGTCAAAATATGGGAAATTTACATTAGAATACTTTCTTTCAAACAGTTGTCTAGTATGTATATCAAGGGTTGAACAGGGTGGCCCATAAAAACCTGACGATTTTTTTAATAAAACGACTGTTACAAATTAGATTTTAATTTTTTTTAAAATAACCATAATGTGCCCTTTACACATCATATTTTTTATTTATGTAATACAATACCGCTCAAATACATTCCTTCGATTTCCACACAGGTCTCTAATCTTTTAACAAAATTTTACATTATCCTACAGATTATAGGCAGCGGTATTTCAGCAACCTCATTCATAATGCAGTTCTTCAACTCGGAAATGGTGATAGGTTTTGCAGCATAAACTTTGCCCTTCAAATAACCCCACAGCCAAAAATGAGTTGGTCGTGGTCGGCCAAAAATCACAAGTACTTAGGTTGGGTGATCGTGCAGGCCATGCGACATCACAAAAGCGAGAGATGTGATGTCCTGAGAATAGGTCTCGTGAAACATTCACAGACAAATTGGCTGTGTGTGCTGTTGCAACATCTTGCTGGAACCATAGAGAGTCCATTTCAATATCTAGCTCTTGAAGTCTAGGAATTAAGAAGTTCTGAATCATGTCAACATATTGTTCTGCATTCACAGAAATGTTGCACCGGTGTAATATTTAAAAAAATATGGCCCAATTACTCCAAAACGTGCAACACCACATCACACAGTAACTCTTTCGCTATGCAAGGGTTGTTCGTGAATTTCTTTAGGATTATCTCTTGACCAGTAACGACAATTCTGAGGGTAAACATTTCCTGTCAAATGAAAATGAGCTTCGTCAGACATTATCAAACATTGCAGTATATTTTCTTTATGAACGCGTTTGACAGAAACTTATGTGAAACCCAGGATCTGTGTCATTAAGTTTTTGGATAATCTGTATCTTGTAGGAATGGAAGTTCAAATCGAGATGTAAAATTTGATGAATACTTGCTTTTTAATTTGCTAATGCAACGGACTGCCTTCTGGCTGATCGTTTTGGGATTTGAAGCACTGCTTCACAAATTCTTTCAATATTCTCATGGGTACGAACAGATTTAGGCCTACCCGTTGGTTTCTTTTTTTGTGCGGATGCAGTGTTTCTAAAATTACAAACCCACTAATGATAACCCGCTAATAATGATGATCCGACAGGGAACACAGCATGGACGTGGAACATGAAAATTGTTACGAAAAAGTCGTTGTGAAACAGTAATAGACTCATTATTTAAAAAAAAAAAAAACACTTCAATGACAAAGGCACGATGTTGAACCGTCCACTGATCCATGTTTACTAAAATGGCATAACCTATATTACCATATGCTACAGCAATGACAACAGAATCTCTTTATTCATAAAATTATACATTATAATATGAATTATATTACACTATATAACATGAATGGTGTCACATGTCTATTACATACATAACTTCATTACTTCATACATATATAGGTACATTAGAGTAAGTATAGTGGATTTGGATTAAAACTGTGATATTCCAGGAGGAATAGTTTTAGCTTGTTTTTCAATTTACGATATTCAAGTGTTTTAAAATGCACTGGAAGTGTGAATTCCAAGCTTTAGGACCCAAAGTCAAAGCGGCAAAAGCTTTTAAGTTTAGTAGTTTGTTTTTCAGTTACGAAATTACTAGCACCTCGAGTACCGTAGCAATGAATTTCTTTATGTCTTCTGTGGTCAGAGGTTGCCATATACAATATTATTTTATAAATTATCAGGCATGGTAGAGTCATAATTTGTAGCTCATTAAATTTTCCCACACAGGAATCCTGATAGCCGAGACCAGCAATATACCTGATTGCTCTTTTTTGAAGAAGAAATAATTTGTTAATATTCTTTTTTGAAGTGTTACCCCAAATCTCAGCTCCAAAAGACAAATGTGAATAAAAAAAGGCAAAATAAGCAATACTGAGAGTAGGTATATCACACATCACTGAAAGCTTTCGTATGATGAAGTTTCCTTTGGCCAATTTCAAGCAAAGGTCACAGTATGATTGTCCCAACTCAAATTTTTATTAAGTACTAATTCCAAAAATTTTGTTGAATCACCACTCAGGATCTTCTGATCGTCAACATTAATTTGCATTTCAAAGTTTGCTCTTTTCGAAAAAGTTTATTTATTATTGAGAAAAACTGATTTATTAACATTTACTGTTAGAAGATTTTCATTGAACTATTGAATTACACTGTTTATTCCAATGTTTGCTTGAATTTCCTATCGCAGAGATCTGAGTTTTTGAAAATTAGAGACGTGTCGTCAGCATTTAAAAATGTTTGCTTAGGAATTGAAACACTACTAATATCATTTATGTAAATAATAAAAAGCAGAGGACCAAGAATAGATCCTTGAGGTATCCCCCAGGTTACTTGACATTTATCTGAAAAATAATCAATATTTTTGTGATTTATACATACAAATTGTTGCCGATCTTTTAGATAAGAAGCAATGAGATTGTGTGCAACTCCTCTGATTCCGTAGCTTTCCAGTTTATGTAATAGGATATCCAAGTGCACACAATCGAATGCATTTTGTAAGTCGAGAAAAATACCGGAAACAAAATTTCCTTCCTCGAGACCTTTTAAAATTTCATTAATGAATGCACTTGTGGCGGACACGGTGGACTTATTCCTCCTGAATCCATTTTGATTCTAAAAAATTACACCTTTAGTTTCTAGAAAATTAATTAATCTATCACAGATTACCTTTTCAAAAACTTAAGATAACACTGGGATAAAAGTAATAGGGCTGTAATTCTTAATTGATTGGCGATCACCTTTGTTTTTGTATATGGGAATGATTTTAGATATCTTAAGATGGTTAGGGAACACTCCACTTTGAAATGAGATATTGATGAGGTGTTTTAGAGGCTTTATGAAGGAGCTGACAGTGTTCTTCAAAACTTCAGTGGAGAGACCATCCCATCCAACCGATCGGCTATTTTTTATATTTGTTACTATTTTCAAAATTTCGCTTTCACTAACCGGGTGAAAGAAAATACTACAATTAAGCTTTGTTCCTTTAAAAGAATATGTGATATTTTGATGCCAGAATTTCTGGAAGCTCTTTAAAATGTTTATTAAATGCATTCACAAAAACTGTTGGATCCGAGAGGGAACTATTGTTTACTTCGAGAATTATATTTGATTTGGACCTAACATTTCATCCTAAATCATTATTAACTATTTTCCAAGTATCAGCACTAAGGTTTTGGGAACTACTTAATTTTTCACTAAAATATTCTTTCTTTCTAGTTTTGATTAATAACTCATATTTGCGTTTTTGCTCAACATCTGTAAACAAATGAACCATTTATAAACAGCTGTTTAAAAAGTGTCAGGTTTTTATGGGCCACCCATTATAACAGTATGGCAAAGCATAAAATCACCTTAGTCCACTGGGAACTGCATTGCTCTCAACGCAAGACAGTTTGCCGTGCATACATCGACTAAGTGTGTAAGGGACTTGAATGACTCTTCCTTTAAAATTGAAATATTTAAAATTTCATTTAAGTAATGATTAGCTAGAAGCCTTTTGTTGTCATAGCATTCAGTTAATAAATCTCATACAATTTTATAGTTTTCTCTTACTAAGGGGAGAGTTTTAGCGAAAGTTTGAGGCTCTCTTAAAGCAAGAGGTCAAGTGATGAAATTTTTTCTATTTCAGACAGATTTTTGTTGTCATGTACTAAAGACAAAAATAAATACCTGAAATGAAGCCAATTTTTTTAAGTTCCCATCAAAGCTAAGTAATTCAATGTTAGGAATTTTTACCTGAGGTTGGTTTTGTCCTAAAGATTGATTATAAGATGTCAGGGGCATCACTGTTTGCATTTTGGGGTTGGTAGCTAGGATTTGAAAGTAAATTTCTTCAACGTGTTCCATTTTTTTCCGTTCTTCTGATATTTGTCCCATACTGATTAATACTTTGATGACTTCTTCATAATGACTTCAGTTTGCATTCTAATGCAGTAAGTTCTTTCTCCAACTTTTCAGACATTTTTGTTGTTGTTATTTTTTTCAATGAACTGTAAATTTATCTTACTTGCTTTAATCCGAATATCGAAGGACCATAATTAAGTGTTGTGTAAGCGTTGCAAATGTGATAAAAATGAAATTACGTTTGAGAATTATTGAATTGTTTGTATTTAGACATAGGCAAGAAAATTACAATGCAATATTTGGTTTGTAACATTTTAACAGATTCAGAAAACGTGTTATTTAAAAAATAATTTAAAATCATAACACATGTTGAAATAGTAAATAGTAAACATTAAAGAAACAGGTTAATTTTGATTCGGAAATAGTTTTTAATAACGTATTTTCAGCAATTAAAAAGAATCGTAAGCCTATAAATTGAGATGTTGAACACCATTTTCCATTCTTTTGTGAATCCCTCTGGTCTGAGAAAGGTGAGCGTGGTTCACCAAAATCAATCACCAAAATATTTGCACATTATGTAGTACTTGTATTGTTTTATTGCTTCCAACGGCCAAAGGCCAATTTTACATAAATACAATTGAATTATAACTGATGTCTAATTAACATGCAATAAATATAATACAAAAAATAACAACAATAAGGCGACTTAATTTACGATCAGCTCATTAATCAGTAATGCATCAATGAGAAAATCAACAAGCACATAAGTAAATACTTTACACAATAGTGGTATGGTAACTATACAATAATTAGAACAGGAATAGGAAACAAGCAGAAAGAATTTAATTAATAAGCGCTTAGGAAAATGGTGACTAATAATTAATAACTGTATGATCTCACGCAGAGCAGACAATTAGAAAACAAGGGAAAAAAAGAAAAATAAAGTAGTATATAGTACTGAGAATATGACAAGTAACTAAAATATGCACATAATATCACTGGACTGGAGGAAATCAGTTTTTTTTAGTCGTTACGATGGTTGGAGTACCATTAATGTACTTTATAGTAAGCTCCTTTTCACCCCTGGCCTTACGCTCATCCAGCTGCTTGCGTAACTCATCAAGATATTTGTGTTCATGTATGGTTCGGTCACAAGATAATGTAACATTAGCCAAATCATCTCCAGCAATAGAATCAATAATAGAAAATACTAACTTTTTTAGTAGATCATTGGCAGTCTCTGCATTAGGAAATAAGAGCTTGAGTGGTCTATGTTTTGAAGCGGATGGTTTACCAAGCCTGTAGTACACAAAATCAGGGGCTGACAGATCAATATCCACAAATATGCGAGTGATTAGGGCCTTATCATGGGACTTTTTCACAGCACTGTTACTATATCACAACTTTCAGGAATGTTATGAAGTAGGACGTGCTTTCTAGCAGAGCGATCAGAAGTTTCAGAGCAAACTGATTCAAAGGTAAGATTAGAAGTATTCTTTTCAAGAGCATTTACAGTTTGATTGAGAGAAACTATATCATTCTCAGTTTTTGCTAGACGGGGAACAAGTTCAGAGACAGTTTGGGATAGTTAAGTAATGTCCTGATGCAAAGCAGATATGTCTTTGGTTACTGTAAGAACATCTTCTTTTGTGGCTAGTGAATCCAATCTTTGAAGTATAAGATTGAGTGTGGGGATCAGTCAGTTGCGTCGAACAGTCAACTCTTTCACATGTCCAACGCTTGACAACGCCATCATCTATCTTTTTATATTCTGTGACTGATAATTTAACACAATCATGGTGGTACCAGCGTTCACATGCGCCTTCACATTTAACACCCTTATCAATCACCTTTTTAAAACAAATCTTGCATACTGTTTTATCTACGAACACGTCAGCCATTGGGTAGGATCACAAAAAAAAAGTTGAACACGAATAAGATGAATGACTAACCAATTCAAGAGCTACTCGATCCACCCTGAATAGGAAAGTGCGTCAAAATGGAAATTGACGGTATGGGTTTTATCAATACAATAGTACTAATATAGGTTTAATTCCAGAAATTGTATATAGTATGCAGTAATCTTCATGCAACTATCAAAAAGCAAGCTGAAGCTAACTGGGGAACAAGGGCTGCATGCATAAAATTAAAGTTATGCAAAGACTGCATGCACATTCAGTTTATAAATTTCATGCATTAAACATAACATATAGTATAATATTGCGAATAGAGGTTCATTCATTAGTTATAATATGAAGTTTGTAAGTCCCATGAAGAGCGACGAAATCAAAGTGGCTGTGGAAAGTGAAGGTATTGAATGAAAAATTGACGGCAATCACAGTCTATTTACATTTTGAAATGCTATAAATTAAGGTTATGTTTATATGCAGAAAATTTGATGCTCAATTAAAAATTATTTATGGTGTATAAAATTATGCCTAAGCTAGTGCATGCTTACGATCCACCAAACAATTGTTATATAATAGAAAGATGAATCCTTCTCAAAATGCAACAGGAAATCATGCAAAAAAACATAACGAGTCACTTCACTGCACATTGCACATGACACAGCAGACGATAAAAAATATCAATTTAAAATCTTATGTTTTGACACATTTTTTACAATGTGAAAAAATGAAGTTATCATATGAAAGTTAAAGTTAAATTATTTTCATCATTTAGGTTGGTTCGGCTACTTTGTATTTCAGCGTTTCAGACCTGAATGAACAATTTTATATTCTATTGAAGACTTGATGTACACTCAAGCAGCATGTGTTTACTTCTTATGGCTGCTCCAGTTCTCTACTAACAAAGCATTTAAGCTTTTGTTTAGTATTTTAAATTACCTGATAAAATGGTAAACTGGAGACAGACACTTACAGAACACAAAGAACAGATAGTTTTTTTTATACACGCAGGGCTGCTGGCCCTGAAATATTTCCCTAACTAATTTTTCTTTGAGTTATTTTTGTGTTTTTCTCCAGTTAATTATTTTATCAGGTATGCTGCTTTCCTCTCCTTTTTTACTGAAATCCTAGGCCCAGTGTCCTCATAACCTGTAATCTTTCAACTAGTAATTCTTAGTTTATTGTCAATGTGAGATATATACTTGTTCACTGGTTTTCTCTTTACATTTTATGCCGTAATCACAACATTTTAGCTTAATGCCTGTGCTCATATTATATATTAATTATAGTAATATCTTAAGAATTTAACCCAGAGATTTTATAAAGTTTTATCATTGACAGGCAATAAAGCTGACTGAGCCACAGGCTAATGGGCTGACGAACGGTGATGTGACCAATGGGGAGCCCACTACTAACGGCAGTCATGATGACCCTGAACAGGATCACGAGTGGACTGTACGTATTTAACATTGCATACTAGTACCTAAATCAGGATTGAGGCAATCTCAAACAGATTTACAATACTATAAAAGAAAAAGCCTTGAATAGATACGTAAAACAAGGAATAGTAACATTATTCAAAAAGTTAATTTAAAAAGATTCTTAAAAATAAACTTTTAAATTTTGTAAATAACATGCATTTTTATGGGGAAAATCAAAAAAGGACTACACAAACGCTTTCAGTGCAGAGGCTGGTACCTAAGAGTTAGATGATTTTCGACTTTATGGTTTACTGATTGGGTGTCATGATGTCAAGAGAAGAGGGGCATGTTGATATAGTCTATTCACCTTTCTTCAAATTTTAATAGTGTTTTTCGCTCTGTTCTTGTCTCTGTTCATACTCTTATGTCTAGTATGGCAATAAATCTAACGCTGTCAGGATGTAAATTAGTTTTCTCACATTACTTTGGTCATAACAGTTGCTATACACATGGGACATATACTATCAGATGTAAATCGGTTCGCCTTCTTATGTTGTTTCGCAACTCGTGGTAGAATTTATGGAGTCCACTGAGTGACGAACGGTTCATGAAATTCACACTGGAGCCATATATACAAATGATATATCGCTGTCTTTCTTGTCACCAAAATACTCATTCACATTCCTTTCGATATACTTATGTTCATGTAGTTGTCGAACTTCATTTGTTGCAGTTAACTACTCTCATACATGTTCTGTGTCCTGTTGAACCATTTCAATTGAAAAATTGTATATTTCAGCACGTGTATGCTTTTTGTGGATATCTCAATAATGCTTGACTCCATGTCCAATGAAAACGTTATCGATGTTGCATGTAATTTATTTGTTGCGAACCACCTCAATTTCAACAGACATTGCCAAGCAAGTCTTTTAATCTTGGTTTTCAATACATCGCATAATATCGTACAATCAGTTGGAATCGTGCTAAATGTACTTGAGACTGTGCCAGGTGTGAATCTTATTTACTTCTCATGGGAAAGTGTCTAAATTAGATGCATAGATATATGTCTTTATGATCAGTCCTTGAGGCAACATTATAAATATAATTTTAAAAAATATTCATGCCTTCTTTTATAGCACTTATTGAAATAGATAGTATTAAATTTGTTGTTTAATCGATGTGTTGTGTGTGTTTTTTTTTTTTTTTTTATATATCATTGGTCAGAAATGAGACCTCTTCTCTGAGTTTTAATGAGAACCATGTTAAATAAAAGGAAATAATATTTATCAGCTGTTATCTGTAAGCTACCTGAAGTTTTTAAATAATATTTTGTCCAATTACTGTTTAGATGTTAATGAATATAACATAGACTGATCTTCAATTGGAATAAGATCCTATCAAAGAAGACTTGTCGATACTAATGTATATAAAAATATTAACTGTCTAGACGCTAAATAGAAAATTGTTTCCAAAACCTCTGTGCCACCCATTTATTATTGGAAATTTTCCTTTGCACATGATGCCGCCATTCATGCATCTGTACTTTTGTATCTAGCTTCTAGAAATGGTCAACGAAATAACATTTCAAGTACCAAAACAAATTATTAATACAGAACTAACTGAACTCTTTTAAAAGTAGTCTTTACTGATTTCAAAAGAAATATAATAGCAACTAATAAGAATTTAAATATGATTAGTTACATCTGTGAAAATCACTTTAGTAGGCACTATTGTAGGTTTTATACAATACATAAAAAACATTAAAGTGTATAGTTGCTAAAAGAAAATCTTAAGTTTTACGACAAATTAGCAGAAATATAAGAGTAAAAGAGCTACCTACTAATGTAACTACGAAATCTTAGTAAAAATGTTTTTGCCTCTCAGCTTGGTTTATTGCCGTATTGTCTTTCATTTTAACACAGAAATATTGCCATATAACACAGAAACGTGTTGCTAGCAAGTATGGTGTCAATCACCTCAATGATGACAGAATGCGTTATTTATAATTTGCATCTATAGTCAATTATATAATCAGTGACAGTACTATGCTTACGCAGTGCCGTTGTTTTATTATCAGAACTCCTGTGTTGGAAAAAAATAAGTGTGTGGCATGACTGCATTTAGTAAAGTGCTTGTGTGAAAGGCTCTAGTTAAATTCCACTTTGCTAGGTGTTTTTATCTTTTAGTCAGGCTGGAGTGCCAGACCATTGAAAGCTAAATCTACTAAACTGCTGTTTTATGTGTTAAATTGGTTTTCAAGATCCTGCCCTATAGTCCATAATCAACACCAAGAAAAGTGATATATTCAGAAGAATTTTTGCGGGTATAAAATATATTGTAGGTTAAGAAAAAGAATTTGTGCTTTGTAAACCCCCTCTACATTTTAAGTCTTTTCTACAACCAGAAAATTTCATGGAACATATTTGATTATTGTGTTAACACATTGAATGCTAAAAGTCTACATAATTGGACACCCTAATGGCTAACCATGAAACACTATCACTTAATACAGTCGCCCCTATGACAAAAATGGCGGGAAAGAAAATCAAACTCTTCTCGAACGAACTCAAAAGCTGGCACAACGAGCGGCGAGTGACACAACATTCCCTGGCAATAGCTAAACTCACGTTAAACTAATGCATTTGAAGCAGGAGGGCTACTTAATTCCATGTAGGCATGTCACTGCTGCACTACGTTAATTAACGTAAACCGCATTCAATGTGTTAAATGGTTTACTCTTAATGACAGAATATACAATATTATTTTAATACGTTTAAATATTTCTTATTTACAATTTATATACAGGCACCTTGTATGTCTTGGTACATTTTGGTTTTTTTATCAGGAAGTTGTTAACAAAAACAACAAGAGTGTTGTAACTCGACGAGCGGAATTCGGTCGCACACCACTTTCAGCCATCTTCCGTGGTCAGATGCGTTCAAGATTGTTCCGTGCAGGAGTGGAGAACGGCACTACAGACAATATTCAGCCATTTTTTACCCTACAGTTGGATGTTGAGGTAATGCAATAAGGGAAATAGTATACATTTTTACTTTCTGTTTTTTAACTCTAGTTAAATAGAGGTCTAAGTAAATAATTTTGACCTATCGATGATTTGAACCTAGCTTTTTATTTGATACACCTCTTGCAATAACATTAACTACTACTTTTATACATTGTCATTAGCATATAAAATATGAAATGAATGGTTATGTAGGTTTCGTTATGTACTGTTTTATTATGTGTGCAATACCACCGTACGTGTATGGGTGGGCAGGTGGGTTAGTACCACTGTATGTGTACGGGTGATCGGGTGGGTTAGTACCAGTAACCCACCCGCCCACCCATACACGTACGGTGGTATTGACCCACCCACCTCCCATACACGTACAATACCATTGTACGTGTACGGGCGGGCGGGTGGGTCAATACCACTGTACGTGTATGGGCAGGCGGGTGGGTCAATACCACTGTACGTGTATAGGCAGGCGGGTGGGTCAATACCACTGTACATGTATGGGCAGGCGGGTGGGTTAATACCACTGTACATGTATGGGCAGGTGGGTGGGTCAATACCACTGTACATGTATGGGCAGGTGGGTGGGTCAATACCACTCTACGTGTATAGGCAGGCATGTGTAAATTGGCATGTGCAGGCCAATTTAATCTCAGTAAATTATTATTTTATAACATTAGTAATTTTATTTATTTCATTCTGCTGCTATTCAATTATCTTATGAATTAATACAAAGTATGCATTGTCTCTTAATGTTAATATGTAAATTTTATTTATAATTAATTATTCATAGCAAACATTTTAGTCTTACATTTCCCACTTTCTCTTCTTCAGTCTTGAATTAGTTCTTATTCTGAAATAACTAATGAGCTCTAGAATGACCAAAAAAGGGTTCATTGGCTCCAAAATACTTCACAAACTTTTTATGTTTGTTGCATGTGTCTCTAGTTTACTGGTTTGCGGCTTTATTTTAATTTTGAAATAGAATGCACTGTGGCTATTGTGGAAGACAAACCGAAGTATTACACTCTCAAGAATTTTAAAGCCCTCACATCCACCTACTAACTTTACGCCATGCATTGACACCACCAAGACTCACCAGAAATTTCTGTTTTGTGCTAGTTATCTTGACCCATGCGAAGCCTGCATCAAGCAAATAATCTTGCAGCAAATATTCATCTCTTTCGACGTCTTCCCAGTGGTCTTTTTCATCCAGGCACCATGTATAAAACCTTCCTCAGCCATCTTCCTTCTTGCATCCTGATTACATGTCTTGCCCATTCCACTTTTCTAGCTTTTAGTATATCCATAACATTCGGCCCCTTATAAATTTCTTCAAACTCCAGTGATTTGGTCTGATATGGGTCCAAAAAAATTCTAAAAACTTTTCTCACAGATATGAGTAATTGTTATATTTATTTCTATCTATAAAAGTCCTGGTAGGATCATTGTATAGCCGCAATTTAAGCTCTTCTAAAATATTTCTTGTACCGAATAATTTACTTCAGAAAAATATGTATTTGCTGCTCACATCCACCTATAAACATTGAAAATACAAAGCAGTACTTGTTAATAACAATGGGTAGAAAAATTATGTTTAAACAATATTAAGAAAATACTCTCCATATAAGAAAATCTTTTTTTGTTTATTATGTTGGTATATATCATTACATTCTTTTACAGAAAGCGAGCTCAGTAGAGAAAGCACTCGAGCTGCTTGTAGGACGGGATGAGGTAGTGGGGAGTGTCTGCCCCAAGACTAACCAGGAAGTGTCCATGTATACCCAGACTTCTTTGGAGGAATTGCCACTGATACTTCTCCTTCACCTGAAGTGCTTCCACTACAAGTTGCATACCTGCTCCAAGATAATGAAAATAGTGGAATTCCCTGTCGATCTTAAGATAGATAACAGTAAGTTACAAATGTATACTGCTAATATCTGATTCCTAATCAACTGAAATAAGCAATAGGAGCGCAAGTTGCATGTTGTTAGATCTTATGACCAAATAGTATTGAAGCAGATACCCAATGTCTTTCTCAAACATCACGTTAGGAAGAACAGTTTCAAAAAGGTTTGCATTTGAAATTAGTCCAACTTAAAAAAGTTTAAAGTTAAACAAGTCATCTGGTATTTTCTTTGTCTTTCTCTCATTTATTTTATGAAATAGTGCCAATAAAACTACATTTATTTAAATGTCTAGTGTTTTTCTTAATACCAAAAGAGATAAGTAGCTGATCTTCTTGTTTGGTTAGGTCAGGTTCATTTTATCATGTTAAAATCTGTTTCAGAAAGTTTAGAAAATTCTATAGACGGAACAAAAGTGAATATTATTTTCTTTTATAAAAAAATGTCATTGCTTTATATACTGGACTTTTTTAAAACTTGCCTTTATAAATTATTCAAATGTCTCTTGCTTAGTACATATGTATTGGTTTTTTAGTAAATAGATCTTAAGGCAATGTTTTCAAAAATTATAATTTATTAGTGTTTATTGAAATTGTTTTCTTCATTTTTAGTACTGATTAATTTGTGTTACTTTTCAGAACTTATGACTGCCAAGAGCAAAACTGGTTCCAAAGATCGACAATACAAGCTGTTAGCAGGTAACAAATCTTTTCGTTTTATATATTAGTTATGAGCCCAGTATTAAAAAAAAATTAAAGCCTATTATCAATGGTCAATTTTTTAATATTTTGAAGTAATTTATTGAAAAATAAAACGAAAGGAAAGCAGCAAACAAGGTAAACTGTAGTTAGAAAACAGTCACATCACAGTCACTAAACAACGCTTTGTGAAGCTTAGTGAAATATTTCACAAACCATTTCTGTTTTTGTGCTGTGAGTGTATTCTATCTACAGTTAAACCAGATATAACTTTACCGAGGCAATTGGCCAGGCACAGTAAACTAATTGGAGTGGGGGGAGCCGCCATGTCAAGAGTGTGCCATATGGTAAATAAAATTGGAATCATCTGAAATTTAAATTGTTGTCTACAACCTGATTAACCTTGTTATTGTTAATAGATAAATAATAAATAATTGTGACAATCAATACTAATAAATTGTATTAATACATGACGCGTTTAACTTTTTTTATTTGGATTTTATATATATATATGGATTATATCATAATTTGATCGATTGATTTTTAAGCAAATTAATATGCCTATTTCCAGAGCAGACTTTGCAAAGACAGCATAATATGTTGTTTTTATTTTAGCAATAATAGGTTTTTTCAATTATAAATGTAAACCTTTTCGATTGGTTGTTATAATAAATGTAAACAATCAACAAAGGAAGCAAAAATAAATTCTTTTCCACACAGAGAGGCGCTGCAAGCACAGCTCGACAAGCAACACTGTAACTGAGTGATCAGTCATATGGTGGAGGAGTATAACAGGGGTGGGACTGGGACTACCCTCCCCTCCACTCCTAGTGTTATTCCTCTCACGTGCAGGCCAATTTTCTCGGAAAGTCTCACAAGTTTTGTGCTGCTTTCCTTTCATTTTTACTGAACTCCTATGTCTAGTGTTTTGAAATTAACTTAAAAGTTATTTGTTGGTTACTCCTAGATCTGTAAAGTCAAGCATGTGTCTGATTTTACACACCTTCAGATCTAGGGTCGATCTTGGAAAACCAAAATTCTTTATGTATCCTGTTTAATTTAATAAACAATTTATTCCACAATAACCGTTAATCGTTGAATTAGTCGGGTCTGTATAATTTTTAGTGAGTGCACTATCTTGTTTCCTTCTCATTGGAATGTTTCCAATGTGCTTTCTGATTGTGCTACATAACAGGCCAGAAATTAGCCGCATAGATTTATGTCTGTGCGGTCAGTCCCTGAGCCAACATTACAAACCACTGACTGAAATAACTAGAGTTAAAGTTTTTATTAAATTAGATGATATGGGGCAGAATAGGTGAGGAGGGAGAGAAAGAGGGATGGGGGGATTAGTTGCTCTCTCTCTACTCACCTACAAAAAATGCCAGTGGTATTGAAAATTTGTGAGATTATTTGTTTATTTTGTGTATGTTACTACTACTCTGGTGTTAGTGAACTTGTCTTCTAAGGTAAGTTTGCTGATGCCCTATCTCTCCAATATACTAATTTCTGGCCTAGTGCCCTTTAACCTAACCTAAAAAAGTATTAAATAAATACATTTCTATATAATATATTGTATTAATGTTCCTGCTGTTTAATTGCCTATATATTAGAAGCCGCTTATGTATTCTTGTCTGTAGTGGTTTACCATGATGGTAGAGAAGCAACCAAGGGACACTACGTGACTGATGTTTACCATATGGGCTACTCATGCTGGGTGCGGTACGACGATGCATCAGTGCGCTCGGTCACTCAGCAACAAGTGCTCAATCCCAAGACCCCACGGGTGCCATACCTGCTGTACTATCGTCGCTGTGACACCATCGGACAACCCCTGCCGCAGGATAAGAACAGATAATACTGCACCAGGTATGCCACGTATATTTAGTTGTCCAAATATGTTATAGGTTAACTGCTATTTTTTAATTGTATTTATATTCATCACTACTCTAAATAATACCATTTCTTTATGAAAGAAGACTGTTGCTAGCAAAGTATATCAGTATATTTTTGTAACAAACATGATAAATGATCAATCTTAATCCTAAGTTTTGCCTATACAACACAATCTCACCAAGTGCGCCCCATTAAACTCGGTCATCCAATAATTCGGACTAGAACAAATAAAAATTACTCAATTTTTAAATGCATGATCCCAGTGAACTGTACGTTGATTAATTACCTGCCGTACATCACAAAGTTGTTTACAGGACTCTTACTGTACAATGCGACTGGATGAGTTATAACTATAAACTATAAGTTATAACTCATCCAGTTACCATAATATTCGTGCATTTTGTGCTTGTATTGTAATACATTTGTACATTTTGTGCTTATATTGTAACAAATTTGTGTCGTGTGACGTTTACTTGTACTGTGAACTTCAAGTTGTACTACCACTATGTCAAATTTGGTGATTTTTGTTATTTTAACGGCTGGAATCTTTTGCATAAGTCTTCGAGTTTGTTATTTGGTTTTTACAACGTCAGCCTAGGTTTTTGGGTTGAAATGAATGTAATCGTAATGTACATTAACAATACTTGAAGTTGTCATAGCAAAAATGTATTAACTTTTTTGCGAAAAATAGACGTTACCACTACAAAGTCCATAGGTGAGGTTCTTTGTTTTACTAAGGTATTCCTGGTGTATTAGCAGTTATGAAAAATGTGTTTGTTTTATACTAAACAAATTTATTGCTAGCCTTAGTTTTCCTTATGTTGAATTAGCTGCAGTCCTGGCTGGGCTAACTTAATAAGATTGTACTTTACTTTCAAGCTATTCACTTTTCCTCTTGGCTTTCCACCCGCTGTTTTCAAATGTTTGCTCTTTCCTTTTTCAGATGTAAATTCTTTTCATCACCTTTTCTATTACCATAGTGATCTGACTAACACTCCACTTGTATTATATGGCCCATGTGCCTTCTGTCAGTTAACATGAGGTTATTTTGGTCTTATATAGTTTGTGTTTTCTTTTGGATCTCATTCCTGTATGGAAGGTACAATCTATCGCCATATCTTAACTGACTGCCAAGTTTGTCCATTGCCGACTTAGTTGTGAAAACCTCTCTAGATGAGCTCTTGTCCATTTTGTCTATTTGTAGCTCCTAATATGATCTTAGAATTATGTTTTTGCATATTTAACCTGTTAAAACCTATGATACAACTGTTTTGTACTGTTATTATTTGAAATACAAAATTCTTAAACTTAAAGTGGAAAATAAGTAATTGAAGATAATTATGTTATTTAAAAATACACGTACATCTAAATTCCAATAATTACATTTTTAAATTTAATTCTAAGGCATTTTGTTGTCTAAAGCAACATTTTCAGACCAAAACAATATTTGAAAAATCATCAAAGATAATTCACTGAATTGAGCTAAAAGTAAAAAAAAAAAGAATACAGTAAGTTAAGTTTGCTAGTACGGTATTAACAGCAAATATTACAAACTACGCCATAAAAACATTTTAAGATTGTTAGTAAATTTTATACATGGTTACTCCAGGTATAATAATTCAATTTGAAATATGGTGACGATTTTCAGTATTAACAATTTTAAATAATCAAAGAAAAGAAATTAGAATTTTGCTGTAGTTGTATGTAATTGTTTTATGTGGTACAGATATTTATTCATTCAATCTTCTTTCAATTTTACTTGTCAGTTCAGATGGTTGTGCATGAACTTTATTCAGTTACAATACCTTAGTTTTGGGTTTAAACTATATACCGTGGCATTAATTATTAGTCACTATAAATCAAAATAATTAATCAGTAGCTTAGTTGGTTACTTTGTATGAGTGCACTATCTTGTTTACTTATCGTGGGAAAGTTTCCACTGTGCTTTCTGATTGTGCTACACTAATAGGCCAGAAATTAGCTACATAGATTTATGTCTGTGTGGTCAGTCCCTGAGCCAACATTAAGTTTGAAATTAAAATTGAACAAGAAGGGAGGAGTTACAGTAGCAAAAATGGCTTCACATATTACTTATATACAGATATCTAACATAAATATTAACCCATTGCTGATCAAAGATGTGGCCTTCACGTTCTGCGTTGAGTGGACCGATACCTCAACAACGTGACGCTGACGTGACGGCACTGGTTGTTTACAGTTTGTCGCTTGCCCCTCGGAGTCAGTGTTTTCGCTTTTACAATACACCCATTTGTTTTAGGCGCTTATCTGTCTGTCTCCTTATCTTTGTTACTGTTTCTTGTCTCGACTACTTGATATTAGTTTGGGGAATTTAGTCTTTGTGTTCGGTCTTATTGTTTTGTCGTGTTTGTGATTTTCAGTAAAATGGAGGATAAATTGTGATCGTCCGAATTAGATAGACTACTAATATGGTCAGTGTAATGTTTATGTAACATAAGTAATAGCAAAACGTGTAGAATTTTCAAGTGCTAGGCTGGCAAGGCAGGTGTAGCGCCGTGTTGCGAATTTAATATATACTGCTACGCGATCCGCAATGGGTTAAACAGTTGAAACAAAAATTTAAATAAAACAGACCAAACACATTTATTATGACTAATCAAATCAAAGACAAACCAAGTAGTATTTGTTGTTTTATGCTTAAATGTAGTCCTGATTAAAAATATTGTAAAATATTTGTTTTTATAAATTTTAATATAGATAGGTGACATACTTTACTGTTTCAGGTCATTGTGAGCGGTAGTGGTCCCTGTTCAAGTACTTTCTTCCTTCGAGTTGCTTTTAGATTCATAAATCTTCATTTACACGTCACTTGAGTTGTTTGTACTATATTTTTGTCGTCCCTGCCCTGGAAAGTGCACTTATAGTCCTGTTGTGTAAATATTGCAAGGGTCGTTGTGTCTGTGATTTGTTTATAGTTTGAGCCTACCATGCGTTTGTTTACACTAGTCGCGGTCGCTTCATTTAAATTATTAGCATTGTTAGAATTTTGTACTGTGTAAATAATGTCTTTTAGTATGTATGTGTAGTAATATTTTTTAATGAAGTTAAGTATACTATTTAAATTGGATTTAATCTGTTATAACGAGCCATCAGAATTAATTCCTTGTTTTCAGTGAAACTAATGAATCAAAACTTAGCCTCACGCTCCTTCACACTTAATTGTGTTCATGAAGCATTGAGTATAGCTTAAAATACTTTTTAGTTGTTTACCTAGATTGTCTATTTAGTTAATGTAATTATTTATAAATTACTAAATGTAACCAACAGACTGATGATAGGTTTTATACTACTACTATTGTTATTGCCTAACAGATATTAATGGAACCAATAAAATTATTTGTTATACAACAATTTGCAGTGTGCTGCTTTGTTTTCTCTTATGTCTGTAAATATTTGTATTGCGTTAATGTTTTTCTATTGTTTGTGTGGGATAAGTGTGATTACTTGGTATTGTTGTTAGACATTGGTTGACATGTTTTTTAATGCATTATGGTTTATGAAGTTGTGGTGTCTCAAAAAATAAATTCGCCAATTTAGAAATTTATATATATATATAAGCTTGTATGAGATATAATTGAATATGTTATCGTTTTGTTTTTTCCAAGTAATTTTATACAATCAAGAATGTTTCTATCCAACTCGCATAGTATGGAGCTCTTCAAAGCTACAAAAATTAAAATACTATGTTTATAAAGAGTTTAGGTGAAACAATTTCATTTTGGAAATATAAAAATCCAACTGTTCAGTTAATTTTGTGGTACTTTCGCAGTTTGTGCGTCTGAACCAAATGCATTATTCTGCATTTCGATGAATCTGACATATTTTATTAACTACTACCAAACAAGTCACCAGAGATGGCCTATTAACAACGTAATTCTATAATGTTTTGCAGCTATAAACAATTTTGAACATTCATTTTAAAATGATAATTGTTGACTGAGTTTGCTGTGAGTTGGATTTACTAAGCAGTTCATTGCTTTTCTTTTCTTTTTGTTTGATAGTAATATTTGGAAATTTGGGTGTTAATTTTTACTTATCAAGAAAAACTATCATTAGTTTTTGTGCTCACTATGCTTAAAGTTTTACATTCAGATTAACCCTTAGTGTGTGTTATAAGCACAATTGATCATTAGTTTTATGTCAATGTATTCTTAAATCCATGGTCAGTTGAACACATGTCTTTTGTCTGGTATGTTGAAGTTAAAATAAGCTAAGTTTGTGTGACCTTAAATATTAAATTACTTCTTGAAAGATTCACTTGCTCAGTTCTTTTACAGTATGTTTTTAAGTTGGTGATTTGCATTAAACAGTAATTGTGGTTTTTATTAACGAATAAGAAAACATAACTTTGGATACACTAAAGAAAATCCCAGGAGGTCTACGTAAAATTGCTCGAATGGTTTGAACTGTTGTCCCTTAACATCTGTTGTGAACTACTAAGTAAAAAATATGCTTCTGGCATAAAAAAGAAGAAAAAAATAGATTAAAAAAGAACATGGCATTATTGTCTAGATACTTATCAATATGTTCTGTTTAGTGAGTTAGATTGTAAAGTTGAACATCTTGGAATGGAGACAGACCTTCCATGGCAGTAACAAGTTGTCTATATTTAAACAGGGTCAAAATAGTTCCAAATGAAATTTAGGAAGCTCAAGACCAGTAATATTTGTTTGATCCCAACATACCTTAACTTAGGAGTTCATAATACAGAGGAAAGGAAGATCATCTTTAAAGTATCTTATAGTACGTCTATTTTGTAATATAATGACACTATTTATTTTTAAAATTTACAAGACAAAAATAAAGATGATTTGAAATAAATTTAAGAGCATAAAATAAACAGCTGTTATAAATTATTTTCTGTGATCTGAATAATTTTTTAATACCCAAATAAGCTATTCAAAGACCACTGATATTTCAAGTGATACAATTCTTATGATTTGTGAATTGCTAATACAAGGATTTGGTTGTTATTATTTACTTATAAGTGGAAATTTTACACAACACAGGTTTAGTTCAATAAAGTACTAAATAGTACAAATAGTATATTGGTTATATTTTAGAAAGCCGTTACCACCGATTTATTGAACATTGGATTCTAAAATCAAAATGTAATGTAAGTGAAATCTTTGATTACAAACACCTACAATAGATATTCCATCTAATAGAAATATTTGTGCCTGTAATTTTGTTAGTTAATGAGGCCCGCAACCACAGCTGATTTAAACTGCATTACATTTACATGGACTACACTAGCGCTTCACAACGGACCACAAAAACAGCTTATATTTTGTGACTCAAAATCTAATATTGGATGGGAAATCTATTTTTCTATAAAATCAATGGTGAAAGCTAATTATTGCATGCCATTTATTGAAACAGTAAATTTACACAAAGTTTAGCTTATACCTAGATATTTAACATCATTCAAAATATCTAAAGAACATGTATTTATTTTCAAGCATATTAAAAACCAAAACACTGATTTTTGGAGAAATAATTCAAATCAAGAGAGAATTTAGTCCCTCCTAATCAATATGTTAAGATAAGATTTAGGCCCAGTAAACAAAACCGCCTAAAAAAATTTTCACAGTAAAATATTTGTGAAAAATTCAAATACCTTGGTGTCACTATTGATCAACAAAATAAAGAAGAAACAGAAATTGAAACAAGGTTACTGAACGGAAATAGGTGCTATTGGGCCTTAGGAAAAATGTTGAAAAGCAAAACCTTATCAAGAAGAACCAAAGAACAAATGTACAAGACAATTATAAGGCCAGTAGTCCTATATGGCTCTGAGGTATGGACAATGAGCAAGAAAACAGAAAGGCGATTAGTAACCTTTGAAAATAAAGTATTAAGAGCAATATATGGGCCAGTGAAAGAAGAAAAACAATGGAGAATAAGGAAAAATCAGGAACTTAGAGAATTGTTTAAGGAAGCAGACATAGTAGCAGAAGGAAAATCAAGACGACTCAGATGGGCAGGCCATGTAAACAGAAGGGAGGAGGAATCTGTATTGAGAAGAGTAATGGAAGGAAGACCAGCAGGAAGAAGACTTTTGGGTCGACCAAGGCTGAGATGGAAAGATCAGGTGCAAAGGGATATGCGGAAAATGGGAGTGGAAGAAGAGATGATGCAAGACAGGAGGAAGTGGAGGCAAATTGTTGGCGAGGCCAAAAACCTTTTACGGTTTGAGTGGCCAACTAAGTAAGTAAGTAAACAAAACCGCAGGTTGAACACTAATGATAATTTTCTGTAATAAAATATTAGAAATTGTTTGGTAGAACGTACCTAGCCACAATTTTCTTTCATTCATTTATTTATAATTTAGAGGCTGATGTTCAAAATACGAGGTGCGCAAGAGTGTAGACGAACAGTGTAATTATTGTTAGTAATTAATATCAACTGTTTCTTAGAAATAGCGTTTGATTAATAGCCCTATAACCAGGAAATAAGGGACCAGCAGCTGTTAGTGGGCTCTGAACTAGGAAGTATTGATCTGATTTTCAGCTAATTGACAAGCCTGATATTTTCTCTAGACAACATCTGGATTCTGACTACCACCCAACAACGACACCCCAGTTTTATCTAGTAGTTTCCATGCTGACGACAACCATTGAGCGGACACTGATTCGGTTTTAAGACAGCTGATCAAAGAATGTTTTCAATCTCCACAACACTTTGTGTCTACACAGCGTTGAACCACTAGTGCTGACTACTATGGAAATACAATGTGAACAGCTTGCCTAAATCAATATCAGAATTCTTTTAGTGTCAGAAGTATAAAATTACCGTGATAATTTCATTCTGAATCTAAAGCAGCTGAATCATGGAAGATACTGGATGTTTGATGCTGGTTTATAGCGTGAAAATTAACAATACTGGCCCACAAATTTTAAATAAAAGTAGTCATATGTTAAATAAATTACCTCTAAAAATGTATATGACTTGATCCTGAAATATTTTAGTAAAATTATAATTTTATTTTGTTCAGAATATTTTGATGCAATCCCTTTTTTTTAATGCTACCGCACGTGTATGGGTGGGCAGGTGGTTTAATGCTACCGTACGTGTATGAGTGGGAGGATGGGTTAATGTCACCATACATGTATGGGCGGGAGGGTGGGTTAATGCCACCGTACGTGTATAGGTAGGAGGGTGGGTTAATGCCACCGTACGTGTATGGGTGGGGGGGGGGGGTTATGTTAAAATAAACATGCATTTAGTGATGTTAAAAAATCCTCTATTTTCCAAAATAGCTTTTTTTTTCTCTTTTTTTATTCTTTGCATTATTTCCGTAATATTAGCTGTTTAAAACACTGTTTAAACACTCAAATAGTTTAAAACGGCAACTTTAGGTACTGCAAAATTGATAAAACTGCCATGCGTTTATTCTGTTATATTGTTTTGTACATGCTTAAATTCATACATTTTAGCTATCATGTAAGGTTGTATATCTTAAGCAAAATAAATTAAATTAGCCCAAGACTGTTTTTTAATAGCCCAGTTTCCATACTATTTTTTAATACTAATTTTGTTTCTTTCTTCAACGTAATTTCACAATTAAACATATTTTGTACAAGCCTTGATATAAGTCTCAGAAAAACCACTGAGGATGCCACATCACAGTATGGGCGAAACGTCTGGTCATCTTGTAAATATTGTAGATACATAGTACCTTGACGCGGTTGTCACCGGAAACTGTAAATTCTAGTCTTGATATAAGTGTTGAAATAGAGGCATAAAAATCATAGCTGTATGAAAAATACCCCCACCCCTTACATGTACAGTAGTATTGAATTATAGCAGTACCACACCTAATGACAAAAATATCCTGACACCTGAAACCATAAATTTTGAAAAATTATTAATTGTGATACAAAATTGTTACAAGTGCGATTTTACAATAGCTTTATAAAATATTTCGATCTTACAATCCAACCGTTGGAAGTAGTGTGAAAAATAACATGAAAGGTTTAGTGATAAATAAATTTTGTTTGTAGTAAAATTCTGTAATACGTAACTTTAGGTAAGGAGTGATATTAAATACATAGTTTTAGTGTAAATACAGAGGTAATTTATCTTTTGAGACACTTCAAATGTAGTTTTAGGTTTATTTTAAATAGTGTTAACTACAGGAAGTCTTAGTTTTGCCAAATGTCCATGGTGGCTACTGTTTGTAAATATTGTTTGTTGAAAAAGTGCATTGATTAATAGTAAATATTGTTTGGTAAACAAAATGCATTGATAACAACTTTGTTTTTTAGCTTTTGAACTGTTGCATATATAAATTGATTTTTTGTATATAATGTAACATGCTTATTGTATGTTTTGAAAGAATGGCTGTGAACTTATAAGAATGTTGATGTTTAAACTTCGATTTGTAAAGATTTTTTAAACATAAAAATTTATTTCATCCATAAAGAAGTAAGTTCTTTTTTCTGGTAAACTTTGAAAATATTGTGCTTTATTACTTTTCTTACCATTTAAATTTGCTCCCTTTATTTTCTAATTAATTGTGTCTTAAAACTTTTAAATGCATTAAATATAATTTGATCGATTTCTCAGTTTATTTCTTACTAATATATTTTTAACATAAAATTTAAGTGGAATGTTAATGCTGAATTAAAACAAAATCATGCCTTTATTAATTTTAAATAGTGCATTTTTATGCTAATAATTAAAAATCTTTCTGAACTATTCATATTTATTTAACTTAAACAAAGTATTAGTGTTTTTATATTTTTATTTTACTTTTATATTTATTTTTTACTTCAGATTGGAAGTTGGGAAAAAAAGGATACCTCACTGTTCTCAGTTCTACTCTTTGTTTATACCTTGTTTTTGTTGACTGCTGTGAAGTTGACTTTGACAAAATTAGAATAAATTTGTAAGTTAGTATTATAATGTATTCTTTTCATGTTAACAAATCATTTACTATAATGTAATTATAAATTCTGACATTAAATTAAAATTTTTCAGTTTCGTTGTTAGAAAAGAACTTAGTTACAGTTGAATAACTAATCATTAGTAGTTGGCATATAAATATAAAAAATACATTGTCATATCATTTTATAGTAATGTAACTTTCTAATTATCATTTCCAAGCATAAATTATTAACTTAAAAATTACAATATGTGAAGTCTTTTGCTTTACATATGAAAGAATTTAAACATTTTTTTAACAACTCTTTTGTTGGTTTCTTCTTTCCTTTGTTGTCTGGGAAAGTGTGAGTTATACTTAATACAATGTATATATTTATTGTTAGCGTGATGTAAATATGTATGTAGGCCCATAAATATTTGTCTTCCAGAAAAGAGACAAATTTATTGTATTTTCTGTATTGTTTAATCGAGCTTGCCTAATATTTAGAGGATAGTTCCATTAATCTATTTCTGTTTATCGGATTATTTTTTAAACTATTAAAAGTATACAAGATGTTAATCTTACTTGAAAGCCTACATTTGTAAATTCCTGTGTATAAAAATTTATAGAAAAAAATTTGGAGAATAAACTAATTTGTTTTATTTGTGTTTTATTATGCTAAATATATATACATTGAGTTTCTGAAAATATATCATTAAAAAAAATTATTTGAAATAATCATACATTTTTAATTCTATAGCATAACCTAGCTCAACTGGCCCTCGATGTTTTGGACCCCCTTGTAATTCGGCCTTAAAAAAGTCCTACAAAATTATGTGATCCTATTGTATAAAACATAATTTAGCAAAATAAAAAACAAAGAAGGGCAATATTATTGTTACAGTTTAAATGCACAGTGCAACACTTACGTAGAAGTAGAGTGACAATGACAAATAAAGTTTTATTACATTGAAGCTAAATAAAACCAACTGCATTGGAAAGATATGTTTGGGATTAGAAAACGGGACTCACGATGAAAGATAAAGTACAATGCTCTAAGCGCTACAATGAAGATAGAATCAATCAGGTGGATGACAATAGTTTCCTGGAATTGGCTTCAAAAATGACTAACAAATAGTGCAGTCTTTCTCTCTCCCCTCTCTACTCACCCGAAAAAAGTGCCAGTGGCATTGAAATATTGTGATTATGTATTTATTTTGTGTATGTTACTACTACTCTGATGTTAGTGAAAGTTCACTAGAACATACCTTAGAAGACAAGTGTCTTCTAAGGTAAGTTTGCTAATGTCCTATCTCTCCAATATACTAATTCCTGGCCTAGAGGCCTTTAATCTAACCTAAAACAAATAGTACAAAAATTCTCATAAAAATAATATTAATTAAATTTAACTATTTTTGTTCAACTACAAAATTGCAAAGCCAGCAGATGGACCAGTTTAGCACAAGAACTTTAAATATGGAATTTTAACTACTTTTTGTAGGGGCTTATTATGCCCCAAAGTGCTACTTTAAATAGCTTCTCGTTCGTTTGGCCTACCGGCCAATGCGTTAAGCCTGACAAGGGAGGAGGTACTGTACTCTCGACAGATAATGAGCTCGACAATCGATGTTGGCAAAATTCATGATCATACTGCTAAGAATCCTGGCGAGACCGTAGGTCGATCTTCCTCGCGATGTTATATGCCAAGATTGCCTTTGTTATGTAGTATATAACAAGCCAAAGGCTGAACTTTCTCCGCAAGGTCGTAGGCCGAGTTCCACTAAAGCGGAAGACCTCCGAAACTAAATTTTATTAATAACCTACTAGGAAGAGCAACAACACAGGATCCTCTGGGAGATATGGATGCTACCTCCTCACTTTGAAAATTTCAAATGAGCTATGCTCGGTCTTCTGGTACTATAATTCGTGCTTGTGTTTAGATCAGACTGAATTTAACTAAGAACTGTTACATAGATAACCAACTATTCAATTTGTTATAGTTTATTTTTCAGTAATATACCGTTTTAAGATAACCTTCTGTAATGAATAAGAAGTATTGTAAAACAAACAGAACCTGATGGATTAGAAATGAAATGAGTTATCCTGTCATTTTCAAGTCGTAAGAAAAACTCTGTTTATTAAAAATATGTAGTTATATGTTGTTAAATATTTGTTAAAGTTATAACAAGACTGAAAATAAATTAATATTAAAAATATTCTTCTAATGTATAGTAGACCCTCTTGTAGGTGTACTAATATAAATTGGAATGTAGACCCTCAATTTAATCTATATAAATAAAAGCCAAATACCACTGATTGACACACCCATCAAGCAATCTCAGAAACCACTTGATTGATTTACATGAAATTTTAAAGAAACAGCTGTTTTGTAAATAAATAAACAAGTATATTTTGTATATTCGACATTATCCTATTGATATTGTAATCCTATTGATGCATTAAGAGTTTAATCTTCAACTATTTAACAAAAACAAATGAAATGAACACATTTTAAATATGCTAAGTAATACTATTGGGCATTTATACTAATAAATTGGTAGCACCGCAAGAAGTGTGAGTGAGATACTATAAATAAGTTTAATATTATGATTTTATGTTATATAGTTAATCTACCATTATCTGTTGCCAAAAGTCACATGCCAAGGCCGAGGTGTATCGAATGCAGTGAGAGGTGGGGTTGGCATGTGAAGCGTGTGCAGGGGTGTCCCATAGGACAATAATAAAGTCAATATGTAATTCAAAGATGTATATACTTTTCAAATTATTGGAACATTTTTTAAAATTAAAATATTAATTTATAGACATTTCAAAATGATGAATTGACTAATAATGTTTTGATACAGGTTTTTCAAGCATAATGATCAGTAAACCGTACACACAATATGCATATTTTATTTATGTAAAATATTTTACTGCAGATCAAAGTTGGTTTGAAAGATTTTTTCTTAAAATCAAAACATTGACCGAAATAGTCGTCGTCATCATCATCTTTGAATTACCTATACTGTGTATAACAGCATGTGTTTTACTACTCTCATGTATTGAAGAGTAAAATTGGTTGGTAGCGTAGTTGGTTCAATCCCAGCTTTATGTGCTAAAGGTTCTCAGTTCGATCCCAATCAGTCATAATACATTTTGAGAAGGCTCAGGTAATAAACACCGGCTGTTCATTTGTCATTGGGTT
>JAQJVL010003147.1:0-68301 GCA_035578905.1 Stictocephala bisonia | reverse complement strand
TTTTTTAAAAGGGGTGTATTTAGATCATGATATTTCCAAATTTCTAGGCTTAACGGTACATTGCCTCATCTTAATATATAAAAATGAGTACCTGAAATTCATTGTCACTCCATCACTTGACAATAGCTTAACTAATTTCCTTCATCTTTATCTTAAACTTTTCTAATTTTTCGTAGAATTTTTTTCGGGAAAGAAAAATGAAAAAAAAAAGAAATTTCAAACACGTGATGTAAACAGAATTTTCCGGTGACAACCGCGTCAAGGTGCTATGTACATTATTTACAAAGTAACCAGACGTTTCGCCCATACTGTGATGTGGCATCATCAGTGGGTGAATACCAATACTACTGCACGTGTATGGGTGGGCGGGTGAGTCAATACTATTGTACGTGTATGGGTGGGCGGGTGCGTCAATATCACTGTACGTGTATGGGTACATGTCATTACCATTTGACATGTTTGGGTGGGCAGGTGGGTCATTACCACCGCACATGTATGGGTGGGATGGTGGATCATTACCACTTGACATGTATGAGTGGGCGGATAGGTCATTAACTCTGCACATGGGGCCGGGTTAATGTCTATATTGTAAAATGACAAAGCAATCTTTACCGATGAGAAAGTATCAAAGAGTAGTAACAGATATTTTGTAAGAAAAAAACCCCTTGGATGTTCTGTTTGGCTGGGGAAAAGTGACAAAAAGTGTGACAATGCCACGCAGTGAACGCCTACACGTACAAGAAGCGTATCGGGCCGTGACCGTTCCCATTAATGCATATCAACAAGTATTATACATGGTGGGGGGAATGTCTTGTTTCGTGTGTGCAAGAAGTGAGTGGTTGGGATCTACCCACAAGCTTGCCACATGCTGACCTACTACTCGAAATACATTAATCAATTTATTTGGAAAGAAAAATGGAAAAAAAGCAAATTTGAAACATGTGATGTAAATGTTTCTGCAACTTATTTGTTTGTATAAATATTTGTTATGTTTTATTTACTGGCGATTAAGTGGTTACTGAAATAGACTTTTGCATTCAGTAAAAAATTTATATGCTGTATGAAATGTTGATAAATAAATAAATTTAAAATTGAGATATTAACTAACATTTCATACAGTATATTGATTTTTTACTGAATTCAATGCAGTTATGTAATTACTATTTATAGTATAATCCCATTCATATCTTAAGGCTTAAAAGTTTTAGAGTTTACTCCCAGGAAGGTTTCTAGTTTGGTTTTATTCACATCCCACTCTAGGGCTCCGTCCAACTGGCCTTTAAAATGTCAATATTATTGTTATGGAGTAATGTTATGTAATGTGCATTTTACCAACCATAAGGAAGTGGCAAAGTGTTCCAATTATTTCTTAATTTTTTCAAACAAAATACCATTATTTAATAAATAAAACATTAATAATATCTTTTGCTAAAACAATCACCCAATGATAGTAAATTTTCTCTTTCAAGTAATGCATTTTACTCTATATGAGAGTTGTATTGTTTAGGTGCCCTCTAAGCACCAAATATTAAAAACATGATTTATTATTTTGTGTATATCGTCTGACCACCTAAAAATGTGAACCTAAAATCGTCTCCTATAGGAAACTCAATGATACAGACTCCGATGCACTTCTGGCTAATGCACTCTTAATGCCTTAGCATGGTATAACCTGCACCTCTGATGTCAATATTATGGTAAACATGTTTAATAATTTCATAATTTGTGCCCTTGATAAGCATGCTCCCTTGATCACTAAGAGGGTTATCAAGAAACCAGCTAAATGGATCAATTACTACTACTTACATCAAAAAACAAAAAAGAAAATTACGTGGAACAACCCATTAAATTAGGCAAAATAAACACTTAAGATAGTTATATGGCTGATAAAGATGTGTTAGAAAACTTTTTTCAGCCCGAATCAGGCCTAAATCATATCAACAGTTTGGAGATAAGAGCGAAAAAGAAGTAATCATATTTATAACCGTTATATAAGATCATATTACCACATTTACCTAACTGAGGTATGTATTCTAACAAAATTTACAATGTAGGGAGACATTATTACTACAGTTTTTTTTTCTGAGACGTGTAATTTTTTGAGGTTATTTTTCAAATGTACAGATACTTAATGACATTTGGATATATTTTACATTTGCTTTTAGGTACAACAGTACATACGGCACTAATGGGTCAGTGCTGTAACCCAGCCACTTGGGGACAAAGTGTTTTGGAGGTTGTAGGTTGTTTTATGCTTGGTCTTCTTAATACTGACGTGGCATCCACTCAGTTTGTCATCAGCGTGGAAACTACAGTAGAAGTTTGTCCATGTTGACTGGTTGTCAGGGTCTGAATGTTGTGTCGAGTAAAGAACTGAGTATGAGGCTTATCAATTAGCTCAAAATCACACCAATACTATGTGGTTTGGATTCCACGTAAAGCTGAAAGTCCTTTAGTTGCCCTGGCTATTGGGTTAGTAAATGGCTCTAATGGTTACTAACAATGACTACACTTGTTAATCTACATTTATCACACTCATTTGCCCCTTATATTTGCCCAAATCTCTACGATCAGAATCTTAGTAAATATTAATAATAATGAATATTTAGAACATATAACAAATTATAATTTCAGCTATTTGTAATTTATGATACTGTCATTTTTATCCATACAGTTGTAAATTTATTTTTTAATTTATAAAAAATAAAAGAAATATTATAACATGTTTACAGAACCACCGGTCTCTGAGATCTGAGGTAGATTTCATTTGGTAAGGGTGGCTAACCTGCTTTTTTTACTTGCTTCAACTTTACAGTACCTTCCCTTCTTCCTCCCTTGAACCTGCTAAACAAGTTTTTACTAAGTCCTATGCCTGTGCTTCGCAGTAATCAACCTATATTTTGCGTGAACTACTGGATAGTTCAGTTTACGTTACCTGAGTACCGGGTCTAGTTTACTAGATAGTTCTTTTGACGTCAGTGTAATCTAGTGAATGTGTATAGTTTATTTTTCTACTCCTTCAATAGTTGTCAATATTGTAAGTAGTATTTTGTATCATATATGTAAGGGATAGCATCTTGAGAACTCTAGGTGAAACTGGACAAGGAAGGGTTGATGAAGACATCTCATGTGATAAAATGGACAAACGTAAAACATGTTCAAAGTGTCCAGCATCAAAAGAAAGAAAGACAAAATACAATTGCATTAAGTGTGATTTGGAACGTAGTCAAAAAGCAGGCATCACTTGCACAGTGGATATACGAAATTGAAAACATTTACAGATTGGAAAGCATATAATGGACAGTACTCAAGGTAGAATATAATTCTTTTGTTATGACTACAATATTTTTTTATTTTTCTATTGTACCAATTCCAAATAGAACATTTACTTTTATTCTCTACATTTATGTGCTTATTTTCGTTTTCACATAAAACTTATATTACCCTTCAATTAATGTTGAGTTAACCTTAATACAAATTTTAAAAACACTGTAATCAATAAATGCTTGTTGTATTAATTATATTGTTTCATCCTCTTTCTTTACTTAATATTCGGGACAGTTTTTCATTCCTAAGCACAATACAATTCCAGAAGAATAAAAGGATAAAAGGAACTTTGAAATAAAGAAACTGAAGTCTGATTAACTGAAATATTTATAGTTTTACTCTAAAATATAGTATAATAGCATAATATATAGTAGGAAAAATTGTTGAGTGGATAATCTCTAACTTAGCAGACACTGGCAATATTTTTACACATCTATATAGTTTTCAGCTTGACCAAGACGCTTTTACATATAGACTTTACATGGTTTGTAAAATCAAATTTGGAGTCCAAAGTGACTCCAAGGACTCTAGAGAACTGCCTATAACTAAAGGTTTGCCATCCAGAGTGACAAACTGATTAAAGCAACTAGGTGGTTGACAGTTTAGAGATGACCCGTTCACCTGCAAAACAGAACATTTGTCCGAGTTTAGCAGAAGCCCCTGATCGTCCGACCATGACTTCACCCTCTCCAGATCCAAATTGATGCTTCGCACAGCCTCTGCTCTCTCTCCAATGAGCTGTAAGACAACAACAGCTGTAAGTCATCTGCATAAGAGTTAAGAGAACAGAACTCCAGCTGATCCTTCAAATCTGCAGTGTATACAAGAAAGAGTATTGGCCCTAGGCAACTACCCTGCGGGACACCAACGGATCTGGGTAGTACAGGAGACAGCCGACCATCAACCTTTGTTCGCTGAGTTCTTCCTAATAAATACAACAAGAACCACTTAACTGCAGTGTCGTCAAATTGATAAAATCTAAGCTTTGCTAACAACAAATCGAAGTTAATCGAGTCAAAAAACTGCGAAAAGCCCAAAGCCGTGACTAAACTCTGAAACCCCCTATCCCTTGCAGAAAGCAGGTCATCAGTGACATTCAGAAGCGCAGAGCAGGTGCTAAATCCCCGCCTAAAACCTGATTGCCATTCAGGCAGTAAATCCTCAGATTCCAAGTAGTTGACCATTTGCTCTGACACTATCCTCTTCAGTATTTTAGAGACGACCGGGAGGATGGATATTGGCCGAAACTGAGAAATCGTAGTGGGATTGTTAATCTTTGGAAGAGGAATCACTACACTCTGCTTCCAACAGGAAGGAAACTTTCCAGTAGTGAGAGACACATTGACCAGATGGCTCCAATACGATAAGGGCTCAAGCCTCTGACCATAGCAACGGATATTCTATCTATACCAAAAGCAGTACTTGATAGGCTGTTCATAAGTTCTTTTACCTTTTGCTCGGACACACACACAAAGGCGAAAGGAGAACTGATACCTGCATACCTATTTTGGTTGCAGAAACTTAGTTTATCTATGCTTATGTTCCCTCCACAACCCATGGTGGAAAAATAGTCATTCAGCTCTTTTGATGAAAATTTATGAGATTATTATGTAATTAATTACAGTGGTTCTCCTGCAGGTCTTTTAAAAATGATCATTTGATTTAAAGCTGAGTTTAAAAACTGGAAACTCTCATGATGGCATGAATTTAACTAAAAATCTACATTAGGTCAAAAGAAGACTACCCTCAATATAAATGTTTCATCAAAAATATGTTGATGAAGAAAAGCTATTCTGTAAACTTTTAGAGATCAGTGAGATGCCTAAAACTCCAGGAAAGGATTAAAGCAATGGTCGGCAACTGGTGGACCGCGGTCCATGTCCGGACCGCGGAAGGTCAAAAACTGGACCGCCAAAAATATTTTAAAATCTCAATCATATAAATTATAAAATTTATAATTTAAAAAAGCCTTTTCCTAAGTTTGATTGTCACAATCAAGTTGGCAACAACGCCGCTGCTTAGCCTGGCCAGTCTCGTGTAGAGTTGGCAAAACCGCCGCCTCGCTGTTATTATGATATTAGCAGAAGCCCACCGATCCAGCTGATCGGAGAAGCGTACTAGAGCTGAGAGAAAGTGAGTGTTGTTGTGACTGTTGCCGTTTCTCTTTTGTGTTGTTCGCTCAGTTAACCTAGCCAGCCAAATCAGTACTGTACATCAAACCACGTGATGTGAGTAAATTGTTTTGTAATTGTCGATGCTTTTGATTTTTAACGATATGGATCATAAAAAGGGAAAAGTTGATAGTGACAATAGGAAGTTTTTAACTGAATGGATTGAACAGTGTTGTTTTACGATTCCTGTTAGACCTGGTGCTGTTCCAGTTTACCTAATATGCAATAAAACTGTTGCTCTTATTAAAAGAACAAATTTAAAAAGGCATTATAAAACGACCCATCAACAGATTTATAAAAATTTTCCTCTAGGAAGTGAAGCTCGACAAGAAAAGCTGAAGAAATATCTAGCTTCTTACAAAAAATGCACATCCATACTAGTTTGAAGTATGAGCGAGCAAGAAAAATCTGCAGACGCAGCTTTGCGTGTATGTTGGACGCTCAATAAACACCAGAAGCCATTTTCAGACTCTGAGATAGTTAAAGAATGTATGTTAGGAGTGGCCGAAGCACTTTTTGAAGATAAAAAGGATGTTGTTGCTGCAATTCAAGGTATTCCATTGTCGGCAAAAAACAATACAAGAAGAACAGAAATATTGGCTGCAGATAATAAAAGGAGTTTGATAGAACTTCTACAAAAGGCGCCTTGCTACGCCATAGCACTTGATGAATCATGTAATATTGTTGACAAAGAACAAATATTTATTTTTGTGAGATTTGATGATATTGAAAATAAAATATTTATTGAAGAATTGCTTGCGGTCTTGCCATTTAAAAGCCAAACTTGTGGAGAAGATTTATTCCAGGCTTTTGATGACTTCATGACAAAATCAAACATTAGTTAGGATAAAATGGTGTCTCTGTCAACTGATGGTGCTCCAGCTATGGTTGGCAAAGAAATGGAGCTTGTAAAGCAAATCAAAGAAAGAATCAAAGAAAAGAAATCAAAGAAAAGACTACTATCTTACCAATGCATAATTAACCAGGCATCCCTATGTGGGAAACTTAGTGACACTCTGAAAGAGGCAATGAACAACTTGATCAAGTTGATTAATTTTATGAGGAGTCGTTCTGCTCTTCAGCACAGACAGTACAAAGTTTTTCTATCTGAGTGTAATTCAATGCATTCTGACTTTCTTCAACACAACAATGTTCGTTGGCTAAGTAAAGATCAAGTGATGAAACGTATTTGGCAAATAAAACAAGAAATTACTACTTTCTTAGAAAACTTGAATAAACAAGAAGCAATAAAGCATTTAGAGTTCCTGGCAAACGAAAAATGTATGTTGCATGTGGCTTTCCTGAAAGAAATTTTGCAACACTTAAATGTGCTCAATACCAAACTACAAGGAAATGAGAAATTGATACGTGATCTGATACACATATCAATTGTATATTTGACATTGGTTACAAGTATTGATGTAATGGGTAACATGGCTACATTGATCCATTACATTCAGACTTCTGTAATAGTCAGTATATTCCAAAAACCCCAATATCACTAACCCCCTTACATAGAAAAATTTTTATAAATTAAATTTTTTGTATTTATTAATTTTTTAAAAACATAGAAAAATTTGGGTTGGAATGACCCAGGGGTTTGAAAAAAAAACCCCGGGCAGCAAGGGTTTTCGGTATTAGTAAAACCCTTTTGAAAAAAGTATTGTAAATCTTGTTAAATTTTGTTTTAAAATAAACTCATTTCAACATAATTTGTTATTATTACTTTTTTTAAATTACAGTGGTTCTCCTGCAAGTCTTTTAAAATGATCTTTTGTTTTTAAATTTTGATTTTAAAAAACTGGAAACTTCATGATGGCATAAAATTTAAAACAAAAAATCTAATTCGGTAAAAAAGAACCCCTTTTGCCCCCAAAATGGAGATTTTTAAAACTTGCAGGAAGACTTTTTTGTTGCCAAATGAAATAAAACTGCATCACACAATTTTTTGGTTAAAAATTTTTCTAGAGAAATAGAAATTTTTGGGGGGAAATTGGTCACTTCCCTTTGTTTCTTTGTTTGGCCCCAAAAATTTTCTTTGTAAAAATTTCCCTTTTTTAAAAAATTGAATTTCTTAAAGAAAAAGTATCCCCCAAGTTTTACAGACAAAATGCAAAGTACCTTGAGGCCCATCTTCGCATTAGCTGTTCCCAGCTTGAAAACAAAACCCTTAAAAAAAATGGTCAAGACCAAAATTTGTAATTTTTCCCATTGTTTTTTTTAGTAAAAATGTATTCATTTTTTTTTGGTTTTTTACAGGGTAAATGAAAATTTAAAAAAATTTTAGCAAACCATAAAATTGTTTTTGGAGTCTTTGGATTATGCCCTTTCGGGGGTGATTTCAAGTGAAACACACAAACTATTTTATAAAATTTTTTTTTCCCATTTTGTATTTTTTACTTGTATTAAAAAAACTGTCGTTACATTGTTATTACTTTTTTTTGGTGCAAATATTTTTTTTGAATTTTTTTTGTTTTTTAAATTTTAAAAGTTGTTATTTTCTTTAAACTTTAAATTTTTATTTATATATGATTTTTAAAACCCCCAAAAACTTTATAAAAATTTTTTAAAAATGTTTTGATTTTTTGCTTTAAATTGGGGATTCACTCGATGGAGGGTTAAGAAGTTTTCCCTAGTTTTTTTCCCCCCCCCCAAACTTACTTGTTTTTTTTCAAATGTCGGGGACCCCCCCCCAAAATTAGTTCCCGGGGCCCCTGGTTTTAGAGAGGGAAATGGTCATAGCAAAGGAAGGATAAGGCAGTGGGGCCCTTTTGGTTTTCGTTTCCCCAAATGTGATCTTTAAACCCGTTTTTGCCTTGTCCCGCTCCTGTGATTTGAATGTCAATTTAAAAGCCATTGGTCTCAGATTAAGTGTTAGAAGACCCCTTAGCCGGGAAAAAAATTTTGCAGAGTGCCCCAGTTCAGAGTCGAGGTTATGCTGGTAAAACTAAACTGACCTTTTTATGGTAAACAATTTGGACATTTTCAAATGCTGAATTCAAAATGACATTTGTAGCCCCTTTTGCTAATACCAACTTTTTTTGGTTTTTATTTTAAAAAATTTAAAAGTATCTTTTTTAGAAATTTGGGAAACTTGAATAAAAGTTCTATTGAAAAAAAAAATTTAAAAAGGAAAGTGAAATCAGTATCCCTGTTAAATGTGATAGAAAGAGATGCAAAAAAAAAAATGAATACTTTTGTGACCCATTTGAGGCATTGGGACCTTATTTGCCCCCCCGGAGAACGAGATACAGAATAAAAAAAAAAGGGGTAGGGGATGGGGGTTACCCCAAATGTTGAGCACTTGAAAATGAATTGTTCGGGCACTTTGCTTTATTTTTTCAATATAAAAAGGGTGGTTTGTTGTCTTTTTCATTGCTTTTTTAAAAAAGAAGGAGTTTGAGTTATATTGAGATTCGGGGCCCGGGTGTCTAGATTTTTTAACCCAACTGAACTTTTGCAAAATTTTGAGAGCTTTTGAATTTTTACAAGTGTAACTGTAACTGTCAAATAACTAGATCCTTTTCCCAAAAAGGGCAAAAAGCTCTAAACCTTCTAAAGAAGGGGAAATTGCCCATCAGTTTTTATTTATATATCCCACAAACCCAATTTTAGGTACCCCTATTTTTCCTTCTTCCCTTTTAAGCATTTAAAATACCTTATTAAAGATTTTAAAAGGGAAAATTAAAAAAAAAAATCATTGTTAAAAGTCCCTAAACGTTGGTAATACCTAAAAAATATGGGGTTATCCAGTTCTTTAAGTAAATGAGGGGGGGGGCCCAGTGGAAATTAAACAGTAACTGTAATCTGATAGTTTTTATTTTTTGGGACAATTACCTCTTTTTATATTTGGGAAATTTGTTCAAAAAGGTCACCACAGCCCTTTTTAAAGGGGTTAAAACCAATTTTTTAAAAATTTGTTTGTCATCATATTCAGGGGTTTCTATGAAAAACAAAAAACTTTTCATAAATGAAAAAAAAAGTAAATTCTATTATTCTTTTTAGTTTTCACAATTTTACAATGTAATGTGTGACTTTTGTCTTTGTACATAAATTCTCATACCATTATTTATTTTTTGAAAGTGGTTAAGTATGGTTAAGTTAGGTGGTTTTGGGGAAAAGTTGGGTGTTTATTTCCCTAAAAAAAGTTCCCCCACTGTTAAAATCCTGGGTTTAGTACCCCCCGGAGGATGATAAAAAATTTAACAAATTGAGCAATGTGGGTAAGTTTAAATGAAAAAAAAAAACCGGGTTTTTGACCCAGTTATGGGAAAATTTCCCCATAACAATACTACTTTTTTTGAGATTTTTGGACTAGAAAAAAAAAATTTGCCCTGAAGGTTTTTTATTTTTGGGAGTGGGTTCAGGTGTTTTTAAAAATTTTCCAACAAGAAAATTGTGGGTATAAAAAACATATTCTATTTTTTCCCCAAAACCCAAATTATTTCCAGAAAATTAAAAACTTAAAACATCCTCAAAAGGTGGAAATTAAAGTCTGCAGTCATTAGAAAAAAAAAACATTCAAGAAAACCCCAAAACAAGATAATGGGAAAACAAAATTTTTGAACACACGTGTTTGCACTACACTCAAAAAGACACATACATAAAATTTTTTTATATATAATTGCTTTGAACATATAAATGATAACTTGGAAAACAGTTGTCGTATTTTTATAAATCAGTTGCATCATTTCAGTTTAAATATAAAACATTAAAAAAAATATTTTTTCCGCAATTTAAAGTTAACAACGTCCCGGATTTTTAAAACAGCCTAAATTTAGTCAGACCCCAAATTTGAGCCCCACTCTTTGTGTTGTCACAAATTTGATTAAGGTGGCCATTTCCCAAACCACCACAGGGGAGGGAATGATCAGTCTCCCAAATGAACAGTCCCCAAAATGCCATGTTCATTTTGGCTTCATTTTTTCTTTGTTTCTTTGGTGGGTATTTTAGTTATTTTTTGTAATCTATATATATTTAACGTGCACGTTAATCGGCAATTTAACGCAGACATATTGTTTTATAGTCTGTGATTTAAAAATTTTTTTTAAGGGTAGAGGCTCACTAAAAAAAAATTTTTCCCTTTTGGACCTCGGGAAACCCCACCCACTGGCCTCCAAAATTACCTTGGTTTAATTCTTTAAGCTATATTAATTGATTGATTTTTTTTGTTTAAACAGAGGGTTAAAAAAAAACATATTGAATAAAATTGTAAATGGGCCCCAAAAATTTTTAAATTTAAAAAATTTTTTAGTGTTTTTGACTAAACAATTGTCGAGCTTTTTAGGGCCCGGACAGCGGGGACTTAGGTGGGTAGTAAAGGGGGGTTCTTTTAAAAAAAACTTTACCCTACTCAAAGTTGTCTTCAAAAAGGGGTTAAATACTTTTCATAATTTACCAGCTGATGTTTACTATCGAAATATACGTTTTTAAATATTTTTCTTTAGCAACACTACCACCCCCATGGGAACAAAATTTTTTCAACCCAATAAAATAGAAAATTTTTCAAAAACATCGGGCTGTTCAAAATTTTGGATACATTTGTAAACTGAAAACATGCGGGAAAATTATTGTTTACATAATCAAACTAAAAATTATTAGACCGGCGAAGCGGGGGGGGGTAGAGTAGTTAAAAATTAATAAAAATTAAATAAAAAACAAATTTTTATTTTATTATTTTAATTTTAATGGGAAATTGATTTTTTAATATTAATGTTGTTTTGTGTATTTTTAAAATTTTAAAAAGTTTATTTTTTTTAATTTCCCGCACAGTCCCAACTTTTTATTTTATTGGAAAGCAGACTTAATTACCCGGTTCAAAAAAAGGAAAAAAAAACGGGGGAAATTAAAAAGCATTTTTGAATTAATTGACTTTTAAAAAATTGATAGGGGGTTTCTATTTTATATCAATGTTATTCCCCCTACACCCTAGAATCTTGAATGCAAATTTTTTTTCTAAGTGTGTTAAATTACTTTAAAGGGAGGTGATATTATGTTTTTGTGGTTATGAAAGGCTTTATTTTAAATTTTAAAAACACAATTTTCCCGGCTTTTAAACCCTTCTTTTTATAAAAAAAAATTTAAAAAAAATTTAAAAAAAAATAAACATTACTGGTATTTAATGTAAAGGGAATTGTACTTTTTAAACAGAGGGTGATTGTTCTTTTTTTGGGGTTTATTTGAAAATGTTTTTTTTAGCATTTTCTGTTGGACAGAAATTTGGGTTTTTTAAATCAACCATAACGGGGAAAGGCCATATTACTTCTAGTAAGAAAAAAAACTGAAGGAAAGTAAAGTTCATTTGCATTTTTTTTTATTTCTTATAAATTTTTTAAAATTTTTTATTAAATTTAATTAAATTTTTGAATTTCACTTTAAACCCTTTTTCCCGCCAAGGGGGAGGGAGAGGGCTTTGTGTTAGTACCCAAAAAAAACCGGGGGCCAATACTTTCGTTCATCACTTCATCCCAAAACCCGCCGGGGCCCCCAATCTCAGCGCCACGCTTTTTTGGGAAAACCAAAAACTCCCACGAGCCGATCTGGGTCGGATTTTGAAAATTTTCCCAAAATTTTTCCTTTTTTTAAAAGAATAAATAAAAAAAATGGGCCATTTTCAAAGGAGCGGAAGGGGACACCCCTTTTAAGACAAAAAACCCTAAAACTTTTGTTTTTTAATTTAAAATTAACATTTTTAAACAAACTTTTATTGACATTAATGTAGATGTTCTGTTAAATTTAATTTGAATGGTATAAATTGTTTTTAAAAAAAAACCATTTGGGGAAATTTTTAAAAAAATTTTTTTAAAAAAATTTTTAAATTTAAAAAAGCGTTTTTTTTCCGGTTTAAAGGGTTCTTTCATTTTAAAAAAATTTTGTAAAGAAAAAAGACATATTTTTTTTAAAACAAATAAATTAAAATATGATAAAATGTAGATTTTTTTAAAAAAGAATTTAAAATTTAAAAGGGTTTAATTAGAAAGAAATTTTTAAAAAAAATTTTTTTTAAAACTGGAAAATTTGTTTTACAATTTTAATTTAAATTTTATTTAAAAAAGGGGAAGTTTTATATTACTAAAATTTTATGGGATGGTTGTGTTATACTTTGTTATTTTTTTAACAGACATGCGGGCATTTAAATTTGTTTCCCTTTTTGGCCCATGATGATTTTTTAAAAATTACAATAAAAAGAGCCCAAATTTGGGGTCATGTTTTTTAATTTTAGGGGTTTGTGTTCTACAAATTGTGTTTTTTCTTTATTTTGTGTTTTGTAATGTGTTTTTTGGGAATCTTTGAATTATAGGTTAGAGGTTTGGCCAATGTAAGTTTTATTAAAATTTCCCAATCGATTTTGTTTTTTATATTTTTAAAATTCTTGTTTTTTTGTTTTTGGGTTTAATTTTTTTTAAAGGGACTACGAAGGTTATTACTTGAACAAAAAGAATTTAAGGATTTGTAATAAAATAATTAATTGTAAATTTTTTTCCCATTTTTAATTATTTTTTTTTAAAAATTAATTTCTATTAATCCATTTAATTTTTTAAATTTTTTTAAAAAATATAAAAATTTTTATATATTTTAATTTATATTGTTTTAAAAAATATGCTTTTTTTTGTTTACATTTAAATGATCCCTGGCCCTTAAAAGGGGGTGAAAAGCGCTTTTTTTTAAATTTAAAATTTTTTTGGAATAAATTTAAAAAAAAGTGTTTTTTATTGATGTTGATGTTTTTTTATTATCAGTGGGTTTTTGCAAAAAAATAAAACAACAGTCATAAAGTTGTACATGGTTTTAAAAATTTAAAATTTTGTTTTTAATAAAAATTGTTATTAAACAATAGTTACAACGCGCAGATTTTGTAACGTAGTTACAACGCGTTAGCGGGGATTCCCTCATGTTTTGTTTTGTTTTTGTTTTCAACCATAACTAACTGAATAAATGTAATTTACTACACATAATTACATTATGTGCTTCCTAACCAAGAGCAATATACATGCCTATTTGCATATCCTTATTCTTAATTTGAATGAAAAATGAAATATTTTACACCTCTGAAATTCACTAGATAATACTCACCTTATCGTAACACCGTTACACGCGTAGGCGGGGATTCCCTCACTAATAGTATACGGGTTATTTATTCAAATAAAACGCACAGTTTCTCAAACAAAATGTGTTTATTATCTCTTATAATGTTACAATATTAGGTTATATATAACTTTATTAGGTTTTCATAAGAAACCGCTATTGTTCATTAGAAGATTACTCATCAACTTCATCGTTGTTCTCCACTGCATTGAGTACAAGTTGTTGTTGTGTGCTCCCGGCATATTGGGTTGTTACACATCACACATTTTGTTTTGGTTTTTCTATTCCTTCTTTAGAGGACAATATTTGCATTTTCCTTCCTGGACTTCATTCTAAGTTGCCTCTTTCTGGCAAATTCAAATATCTCACTTATTCTTTGATTTTTAAAGAATTTGAGATATTTGTGTCATAAAGTCGACGTTTACAGTGATTCGATACCAGTTGTATTCCAATGAAACAAAAACTCTCTCCTGGTTTTTGCTTCTTGACTGTTGTGACGGAATATGATATATGAGTTGACTCGCCAACATTCAACATGAAAAAAAATATAGTGAGTGGCCATCTTGTAGCGACTCTAGCTAACGAATAAGCCCTCTTTGGTGAGCGTCAGATGTATCGACACCCACTTTGGTTTTGTTGTAGAACGAGACTATTTCAGGTTTACCTCCGTCAGTTGAATTGTCTATAGTGTCATCATGGTGAAGTGGTCTGCGAGGAAGAACAACAAGTTTGTTTTGTTTTGAAAGAACATATAGTTGAACTCGTAGAAGAAAACCAAACATGGTACTTGGAACAGGTCTTTGGCGGTTTTTAGCAACAAAAATGGGTGGTATTTCCTTTTTGTTTTTTCTCATGGTTCCCACTAGTGTTAGGTTTTTCTGCAATAATGCTTCGGCTAATGGGACTGAGGTAAAAAAGTTATCTGTAGTCACATTTTCTACCACTGTTTTGGATGTGGCTTACCAAACGTAGAAACTACAGCCATAACCATATTGTCTGTCTTGTATGGGCCATTTGGTTGAATACCTATGAATATCTCCCATATTAGACGTTGTAGAACGTTTTAGCATCTGAACACGCCCACCACTTTTATTCCATACTTACGGGTTTTTGTGGCATGAAAACACGAAAGCTACAGCGCCCTCTAAAATTGGGTAACATCTCATCAACAGAATTATATATGCGCTGTGGCTGTAGTTAGCTTTACAATGATCAACAAAACATTCAAACATTTCTCTTACACAGAAACATCTTATCAATCTTTTTTCTATGGCCTCTCATTTTCATCTGATACATCATCAAATCTAATCATACTCTGCAAAATCTAAATCTATTTACACCCATGGTCAGTCTAAACATTTCAATACTCAAAACGTCTTTTCGCCCAAACTCAACGACTTTTTGCTTTCCTGACTGACAAACTCCACCTATGTATAGGAGACCAAGGTAAGCACAATATCTCATCAAATCTGTTTCCCTAGCATCTCTATTTCTAGAATTATCTCGCTTGCACACTTCGTCTTTTGATGTTGGTAAACGTAACAATTTTGTTTATTGTTTCGTCTGGAAAAAATAGTTGAAGGCAGTCTATTTCATTTTTTGCTTGTTTTGCTTCTCTTATTGGACCTGGAAGCTTTGTAATTATATTGACAGGCTAAAGTTTGAGTGGATTTTCTTACGGTGTAAAACTCAAATGTGCTTTCTCCATCCTTGCCAATGTAAAATGGGTCTCGTTCAGCTTGCTACCTTCCTTGTTGTGGTGCCTCATCATTTTCACTTTCTTCGGATATCACTATTTGGGTCGACATTTTGTTCAATCACTTGAATAGCGACATCACTAAAGTCAGAGTCGTTTTCATCTGTGCCAAGTTCAGTTCATTTCTTTCTTCTTGTTCAAGTTCATCAAAACATCTCAAGAATTCTTTTAATCATTATAAGCCATGTTTTAAAACTATTTACACACACCTAATAATATTTATTACACACACCTATTACTAAATATACACACGTATTACTATATATCACAAGCAGACACCACTATCAATATTATCAAATACAGTATACGTAAAATGAAAGAATAACTATTTGAAACGTCGTTACACGCGTAGGCGGCAAATCCCGCCGGAAAACAAGAAAAATATTCACTGTGTCTGAATAAGGCTCAAGGGCAACTGACAGCATCCGCGTCCCGGTCAGGTAGTGGGGTAGTGGGAGGGGAAGATGTCATGCCACCTCATTTATTTGGAAATCCCAGAACTCCACAGAACACAAAAAACTAGGATGGCGGGGAAACCCCGCCGAGGCGTGTAACGAAGTGTTAAACTTTAAAATTTAGAGTGTTTCAGTTGATTTTTTAAAATTTTTGTGTTGAAAATTATCATTTCTCACACACTCCTGCGAATGTTTGAATTGTTAGTGTAACAATTTACATATAATTTGAGATAAATAATTTAATTATTAGTGATGTTATAATTAATTTGTGTTACATTAGCGTTTTTTATTATATTTCAGGGTTTTCTGGAATAATACATTACATATGCTGGAAATAATGTAAGTAGGCTATATAAGTAAACATTATATAGATGTTTGCATAATATACAAACTTCCATTCAATTAAAAAAAATCTATGTTATTTATGAGTATTTCTAGCTCAAATTCACAGGAAACATTCTTCATTAGTTGCTTTACAATAAAAAGCAGTTTTGTTTATTTGTAAGTATTAATGATGTTATTGAATTTTAAAAATAAAAAATGATAAAAGTTTAACTTGATTTTGTTAGTTATTTTTATTTTTCAAATCTAAATTAAATGTAAAACATAAAACCGCTTTCATATATCTGCAGAGAATATATTACAAAAATAATGACACCAAACACATTTATTCCTATCTTCACAAATTAGAGAATTTGCAAATATTTATTTGTACTTGTGCAAAATTGGCTGAAAATGGCTTGGCGGTTTTGAGTACACACTGCACGAGTTGGCTCGGTTTCGCAGTCGCAGTAGCGCTAGCGTAACTGGGCCCGGCGGTTCAGAGACACAACTTAAGTAATTCCTCAGCGGTCAAAAGGTTAAATTTATACCTTTTACAATTCAATTCTTTACCTAAAAATTACTCCCAAATATTTAATATTTTTATTTTCTCCAACAACAAACAGCACCTTCTGGATTGCTACTTTGGTGCTCGTTGGTATTAACAAGTTGCACACTGATCTACTTTAATGAGAATTTAATGGCATGATACATTTTTAATTGATTTATATCACAAGGATACTAGACTTAAGACCGTACAATTACTTTCTTCTTGTTAACATATTTTGTCAAAATACTTCAATTTTCATCTACTATAATTTGTTAGGTAAAATAGTAATTCTTGCACTAACAATGTTTTCAAACAACAGTCAATTATTCATACGTCATGTTTACAAATTAAAAATACTAAATAATAGTCTGCAGACAATTCAGTACTAAATAATTTTAGAATACTTCTAAGATTCTGTGATAGTAAAAAAATCATTAGATATAAGGTTTTTGAATAATACCCAATGAATGTTTACAAATATTTAACACATGAAAGCATCCATCTATTTATACAATCAATACAATCAACTTTATTGCCATATAATACATATACTACATGGGCATGAGTCAAACTAATTCTAGTGAACAATACTGTACATAGAACTATATACATATATTATATATATATATATATATATATATATATATATATATAGTATATATATATATTCCTAGAATTATAATTACAACATTAACTACTAATTACTTTGCAGAAACTCATTTTATATTATTAATATGCTTCACTCAAAAGTAAGCCTTTCAGTATGGTTTAAAAAGGATTTATTGCTACATCCATTTTAATTTTAGTGGGGCTGGCAGAGAATTAAATAATTTAATACCATTCATTAATAAATGATTTAAAAAAAAGGAAGGTTCGGCTGTTTAGGTATTGGTAGATTTGTTTTTACTTCGGAGGTTTGAAGCTATTGGAGCATTGAGATGGTTCCATTCTGAAAAGGTTAGGGTTATTTATGACAAAACTTAGTGTTGATAATATATAAATGGATGGAAGTGTTAATATATTGTGGTTTTTAAAACATTATATGCAATGAATCGGTTCTTCTTAGTTTGAAGATGATCCTCACGGCCTCTCTTTCTGAAGTTTGAATAGTTGTTTAAGTTCTACTGCAATATTCGAAGATATCACATTTTTCAAATAAACAGTCAAACTTAACATTTAAAAAAGTTTCATTTAATGAAACTATTTTTTAAAATCAAAAAATGCTTTAAAATTTTACTTTTTTTTGGAAATTTTTTTTAAACTATAACCTTATTTCCCCGTTGTAGTTAATGCTTTTTTTAATATACAAATTTTAAAATATTTATGACCACCCACCCCCCATACCCCCACGTTTGGGGATGACCCATCCACCCACTAATTTTAAAAAACAGTGTTTTAAAGGCCTTATTTAAACACAGCATTTTTTGTTAGTATTAAAAAAAAGCAAACAATTCACAAATTAGTTTTAGAGCGGTTTTTTTTTTCAAAGTGATAAAAAAACAATTTTATCAAATTGTTTTTTATTTTCAAGATAATCACTTTGTAAGATTTTAAGTAAACAAAATAAAAAAAGTAGTAAAAATCCCCCATTAAAGTTTAAGCGTGCAACGTTTTCCTATTTTTGTAAAAAGGAAGGGGCTGGCATTTAAAGGGTTTAGTTTGGGGGCCCAAAGCCCCTTTTTCCAAACGCTGGGCCTCCCTTTAAAAGGCCCGGGAATTTGCTATGCTTTCTGTTGTGCTGGGTGGGTTGACAGCACCCGGGGGGACACGTGCCCCGTGATCGTCCCCCACCCCTTTCCCCCCCCCTGCCCCTCCATTGCAATAGATTCTTCGCCCCCCCCCAAAGCCTCCTTTCTCCGATCCCTTTAAAATGCATATGTGGGAAAATTTTAAACTTTTTGGGGCATATTTGGGGCAATTTTTTGTTTGGTTTTTTTTAAATTTTTTTCTTTTGATATAAATTTTAATTTTTGAATTTGGTCAAACTAACATTTCAGAAAAAGTATTGAGTATTTTAAAATATACTAATTTTGTTAAACAATAGTTTGGCCCCAAAATTAGGGGGAGGATGTAGTTGTAAAAACTTAAATTTATCATTTCAATTTCCGTGCTCCTTGAAACCCCCAAGGGGGGGCGATTGGTACATGTTCTTATGTTTTAAATTTATGTACTCTTTTTTTAAAATTTGGGTTTTCTGTTGGGCCCTTTTCTTGGCTCTTTCAACCCAAAATTTGGGAAATTTTTTCTTCTTGAATTTTTTGACTCGTTTTTCGGGAAAGTCTTGGGATTGGTTCTTTAAATTGGAACCCTTTTGGGGCCCCGGGTACTTTTCGGCGGACTTACTTTAAAAAAAATGTTTCACCCCTTTTTAACATAATTATATGCTTTTTCCAAAATAACTCAAACATGGTTTCTCTGATAATGTCCCGGATTATGGGCTTTTTATGACCCGTCTCATAATTTTTAAACCCAAAAGGGCAACCCCTTCCTTGGCTTGTCAAAAACATGATTTTAAATTTTTTTGTGATATGTTTTACCACCTAAAAATGTGAACCCAAAAAACTTCTCAATAGGAAAATCCCAAAGATAACCGGGCCGATGCACTTCTGGTTTATTACCTTTAAAAACCCTTTTTTGGGATAACTTTTACCCCGATGTCAATATTATGGTAAACATGTTTAATAATTTCATAAATTTGTGCCCTTGATAAGCATGCTCCCTTGCATCACCTAAGAGGGTTATCAGAAGAACCAGCTAAATGGATCAATTACTACTTACATCAAAAAAACAAAAAAGAAAATTACGTGGAACAACCCATTTAAATTAGGCAAAATAAACACTTAAGATAGTTGTATGGCTGATAAAGATGTTGGTAAACTTTTTTCAGCCCGAATCAGGCCTAAATCATATCAAAAGTTTGGAGATAAGAGTGAAAAAGAAGTAATCATATTTATAACCGTTATATAAGATCATATTTCCACATTTACCTAACTGAGGTATGTATTCTAACAAAATTTACAATGTAGAGAGAAATAGTTACTACAGTTTTTTTCTGAGACGTGTAATTTTTTGAGGTTATTATTCAAAAGTAAGATACATAAAGAATGATATTTGGAAATATTTTACATTTTTTTTTAGGTACAACAGTACATACGGCATTAATGGGGCAGTGCTGTAACCCAGCCACTTGGGGACAAAGTGTTTTGGAGGTTGTAGGTTGCTTTAGGCTTGGTCTTCTTAATACTGACTCAGTTTGTCATCAGCGTGGAAACTACAATAGAAATCTGTCCATGTTGGTTGTTTGTCAGGGTCTGGATGTTGTGTCGAGTAGAGAACTGATTATGAGGCTTATCAATTAGCTCAAAATCACACCAATACTATGTGGTTTTGATTCCACGTAAAGCTGAAGGTCCTTTAGTTGCCCTGGCTATTGGGTTAGTAAATGGCTCTAATGGTTACTAACAATGACTACACTTGTTAATCTACATTTATCACACTCTTTCACCCCTCTTTCCACCGCGCATATATCTACGATAAGCATCTTGGTAAATAATAATAATAAACGTTTAGAACATATAATGAATTCTAATTTTAGCTATTTGTAATTTATGTTATTGTCATTTTTATCCATAAAGTTGTAAATTCACTTTTATTTATGAACAAATAGAAGAATGTTTATAACATGTTTACAGAACCACAGGTCTCTTAGACCTGAGGTACATTTTGTTTGGTAAGGGTGGCTAACCTGCTTTACTTACTTGCTTCAACTTTACAGTACCTTCCCTTCTTACTCCCCTGAACCTGCGAAACAAGTTTTTACTAAGTCCTATACCGTGCTTTGCAGTAATCAACCTATATTTTGCGTGAACTCCGGATAGTTCAGTTTACGTTACCTGAGTACCGGGTCTAGTTTACTAAATAGTTTTGTTAACGTCAGTGTAATCTAGTGAATGTGTATAGTTTATTTTTCTACTCCTTCAATAACTGTCAATATTGCAAGTAGTATTTTTTATCATATATGTAAGGGATAGCATCTTGAGAACTCTAGGTGAAACTGGACAAGGAAGGGTTGATGAAGACATCCCATGTGATAATATGGACAAACGTACAGCATGTTCAGTGTTCAGCATCAAAAGAAAGAATGACACATTACAATTGCATTGATTGTAATTACCTGGTGTGATTTGAAACGTAGCCTAAAAGCATGCATCAATTGCACAGTGGACATGTGAAAACATTTACCTATTTGAAGGCATATAAAGGACAGTACTCAAGGTAGAACTATTTCTCTTGTTATGACTACAATACTTTTTTATTTTTCTATCGTACAAATTCCGATTCAAACATCTACATTTGATTCTCTACATTTATAAGTTTTAAGAGTCAATATGAATAATACGGCCGGTTTTGATTTTGTGAAGGTACCTAATTCAAATTATTAAAATATATACATCGTTTTAAAGTGCTATATATATTTTCTTATTTTTTATTATATCTGTTATGTGCAGGCCCTGTCTTTTATCAGTTTATGTACAAGAAAATGTACTCAATTATACATATTTTATTAATAGTAATAATACTTTGTATTGATTCATACTGTATAAGTGATCTATGCCTGAGGATTACTTTGAAGTAAAAGTTTTCTTATTTACATATTCATATATAAGAAAAAGAAGTAAAGATAGCTAATCAAATTTTCAAAATGTTATCATATTATTTATTTTCCTGTACAGAACAATAAAAAAATTACCAACTAAAAAATATAATTTCGATTTTTTTACAATAAATTAGCGCTAAATGGAAAATAGGCATTGTATAAATGGCGCTTTAAGCGTTAAATTTAACATACAATTTGGCCGTCTTATAATTGTTTGGAAACACTTTTCCTGCTCCTAATAGGTATAGAACTCACCATAAGGATTTGTTGCTAAGATTATAATATATATTCTATAGAAATAAAATTCAGATTTATATTACTGTAAAACTACAGGTTTTGACTGCTAAAATTAAAATTTGTATACAATCCTGTTCATTTGCAAATATGATCAAGTAGGCCATTCCACTTCTTTCTAAAATTTGTACCGATTCAAATCAAATCAAAATAACTTTATTCAGCTAGCACATATGCGTACAGAATGGCGGCATACAAAATTTATTAAAAAAGATATTATAGGTACATCGAACATATTATCTTATATATTATTATAAACATAAACACTTAGTATCATCATTTACCTCAATATGTCAATAAAATATTATATTAATAAAAATACTCCTCTAATGAATATAGAGGTTCGTTAATCATTAAAATCCTTAGTTTTTTTTTTTTGTAACTTGTCATAACTTGTAATATCTTTTATATATTGTGGCAAATAATTATATCTGACTCCCCCATATTAGTTTTTTTTTTTTTCGTAAAGTTTTAACTTATGTGAATTGAAAGCAATATTGAATTTATTTCTCCTATTATAACTATGATGATGTCCCACAGTATGAAGTATAGTACTATTACATTTTATTGATAATACTAACTAATGGAGGCCATGTTTTGTATGGCGCCACCTCTCAAGCAAGTAAAGGTCAAGAAGATGTACTCTTGAGTATTTATAAGCTAATTGTCTGATTTCTATATTGATGTCTGAAAACAGCTTATGTTTCACATTGGCACATTGAAGATCGTAACGATATGGCACAGTTGCCAAAATTATATTAGTGTGCCTTAAATTTTGGATTTGTTTTTCAAGTAAATTTCTAAGTTTATATGTCAGGGTAGAGAAATCAGAACCCTTAATATCATCAGCATCATTGCATCCCGCAATTATGACAACCCAGACGTTCTCGGCATATGAAGTCAGAATTTGGTTGTCAGCGACTGATTTTAATATATTTTCTAAATTGGCTACAGGTTATATATGACCCAAAACCTTGGCTTTATTGTTTAACAATATATGCAAATAGTAACGTCTACCTTGACTATCAGAGTAAAGAGTCAAATTCAAAATATCTGTTTGGTTTATTTCTTGTTTTTAATGGAAAAAACCTATTGTGTCTTAATACTTTTGAACATGTATCATCTTGATTTATTATTTTTGTAGGCTTTCTTGTATTAGTGTAAGGGGTTTGTTCTAAGCAAGAATGTAAGTTTGTATCCTAAGTTTTTCTACACACTTGATTTGTGTTTAACACTTGATTAAGCAACTCTTCATTAGCTAAAGCATTTTTTACCATAAGAGACATAACAATATTTTTAGGAGTGTTGTAACCATTTGTTATAACATAGGACAAATATGACTGTTTTTTAATGCAATCTATTTTATTTAAATATGGTATTTCTGGAGTACCGAGAGGTTTAGATTCAATTAAATGCAAAATGAAGTATTCAACTGCTGCAATTGCTAGTATTCCACAATCATATGAATTTCTTTGAGAGGGGCCTTTTACGTGTTTTATTTCTGGAGTCGTCAGTAAACAAAAATAGTTGGCAAGTTTATCTGCTACTTTTTTAGCGGAACACAAGTTATGATTATTTAGAGTCATAGTAATAGTATTTTTGCTCAACTTTACTATAAACCAAAACACTCCAGTGCATACCACTAACTTGGAAACCATCTGAACTGTCATTTATGGGCATTATAATTGTGTCACTACTTTTTACTACATGCAAATCCAGATATTCGTTAATATCCGTAAGTTTTTATTGCTTGGGTTAAACATGGACTGAGTAGATGTATTTTTCCTTCATTTCCTATAACTTTCAAAGCTAAAATATCGAAATAAGATGTAATAAATTCATCAGAAAGCCAGGAGGGGGTAATCAAATTAATTTTTTTTCTAACAGAGTATTTTTATTCCTTAAACATTTATTTTCCTCAGACAGTATATTATAATCTTGTTTTAGTTTTTTGTATTATTCTTCAGAGCAGTAACTGGGTATAACTACTGTGTTATCAGTTTTCAATGGAACATTCACTGTTTTTTATTAGTTTGTTTTTTTCAACAAACTTAGATTTTTTATTATTAAGATATTTAGTTGATACTTTATTTGAAGGCGTTTTGACAATGTCTGTAATAATTTGAGATTTTCCTCTTGCTTTAGTGTATGATCTTGTTTTTATCAACGGGCTGTTTACTGTATTTTTATTAACTGTCATTTTAAATAGAATAGAATAGAATATCTTTTATTGTCATACAGGCTACAATAAGCATTAACAAAGTAGTTTTTAGCAATCATGCCACGTTACCATTACATAGTTTTATAAATAAATAATAAATATACTAATACAATACAGCAATTACATTATAGACAAATAATTTAACTTATAGATAGTGTACAATAAATGCCTATAAACAATGACAAAATGAATATGACTAACAAGAACAAATATTATCATTTTTAATATTATCCCTGCCACATCTCTTACAACTCAAAATCCCTAGTTTAAAATCCAATCTTAGTGACCAAGAAAAATTCATTTATTGAATAAAAGGGATTCTTAAGTAACCAATTATAAAATCTGATTTTAAAAACATTGATTGAATAAAGATGAATGAGGTGATTTATATTATTATATACCTTCAAGGATATTACCAAATGACTAGAAAGTGATTTACTTAACCTATTGAACTCAATTGCTGCTTTTTCTCTGTTACGTGTTTTGTAGTTGTGTTTGTCACAGTATAAAGTTATTAGATTCTGATTTTTTTTAAATAAATGAAGTTAAATCAAATATATACAAGTTGATAACTGTTTGCACTTCTAGCTGAATAAGTAAAGGTCTGCAGTGATCTCTCATTTCTGATTTTGTAATTACTCTAATTGCTTTCTTTTGAAGAAGTAATATTTCATTGATTTTTGAAAAGTTACCAAATAATATTAAACCATACCTAAAAACTGATTGAAAGTATGCATAATAGGCCGTTTTGAGGTAGTTAAAAGGTACGCAAAAAGTCAGTCGTTTTAAAAGATACACCACCCTTGATAATTTTGACGATATATATTCAATATGTGGTTGCCAATTCATTTTATTGTCAATATAAATACCTAGAAATTTAGCATTTGTGACAAAATCATCAGTTATTGGAACTTCAGCAGTTCTTAAAGTACAAAGCAATTTTTTAGTCTTATTTTCATTAAGTAAAAACCCATTTGTTTTAAACCATATGGCAGCGTCTTTAATTGTTTCTTGAGAAAATAAATTAAGTTCTTCAAGGTTGTCAGCAACATCCACAAAGGTAGTGTCATCAGCATATAATAGGAATTTCGAGTTAACAGAGAAAGGCAGATCGTTCACACCAATTAAAAATAAAAGTGGTCCCAAAACCGACCCCTGACAATAACAAACAATAATGCTGGGAATATATTTAATACCAAATATTTAATACATTTTAGTTTATTTCATTTTTCATAATGCTGTTTGTAATATTACTACTATTTAATTGATTAGGTCAAAATGAGTTTTCAATTATAAAAAATGTTATTATTTTAATTTATTTCAACAATTCCAAACAAGTGCAGCTTGTACAAAGTTCACTTCTGCTTTGAATTGAAGCTCATTGCTCCAATATTGAATGTATCAGTTGACTAGTCAGTCAAACCCAGACAGGAAATTACTCAAGTAGTCAAATTCAGTTTAGTCTCTCTCTGTTAGTTATCTATCAATTAATTTAATTACAAACTGTTAATACCTTTAGCTAGTTTCGCACTTTTATACTGATATCAAAATCACATTTAATTGTCTTCTTCAAAGAACCATTGATTATTTTAGACAATACAGCAAAATACAAGTTGCAAAGAAACATGTGATTTTTATTATGAGAGCAATGTAAGTAAACTATATTTAATTATTTCTCACATAATAGCAATTATAAAATAAAACTTATTGCTTGTATATAAAGTAAATACTTCCCCACTTAACTTCTTACAAATATATCAACAAAAATTCACAGTAACTATAAAAATTTGGGTTTTATCTAGTGCACTCAACAAAACCTGTTACTATCTTGACTGACATCCCTGGACTCAGTCAAGATAGTATGACTGACATCCCCGGATTCATATACTTAAAGTTGTTTAAAACATCTGTGGTTGTATTAAAATATTTCATTGGAGAATACGTTAAATAATAGGATTTTTTTCTGAAGATTATAAAATGTATTCTATAGGAATAAAATTTAGATGTACATTACCATAAAACTACTAAGTAAATTAGAGCTTACATTTATTGAGGAGAACAAAATATGTTACCACATATATTTTTATATTTATTATTTTAAAGGATTTTTTCTGAAAAAAAATAAATTATGTAATGAAACTTGTATCAAATGTTGTGTTGCACCATCCAAACCACACACCTAGAAACTATACTAAGAGAATATATTATTGTGGTGAAAAATAAATAAATAGTCAGTACTAAATTTGTATACGAGCATTTTATTTGTACTAGTTTTATAAGCATACAAAACAGAACTAAATATAACTCCAGCATATGTCCACTTTTATGTTACACTAAACTGTACATCCTTTTAGTTCTAAAAATACCTAAACTCAACTGAAGATTTACTGTATTTTATGTAATCTTACAATATGTTTTGTTAAACTAGTTTTAAAATTAGATTTATAAGAACATTGCTTGCAACTAAAAGGTTTCTCTCCTGTGTGTAATCTTAAGTGATTTGTTAAATGTCTCTTTTGAGCAGTTTTATAAGGACACTGACTGCAACTAAAAGGTTTCTCTCCTGTGTGTAATCTTAAGTGATTTGTTAAATTAATCTTTTGAGCAGTTTTATAAGGACACTGACTACAACTAAAAGGTTTCTCTCCAGTGTGAAATCTTAAGTGAGCAATTAAATGACCTTTCTGACCAGTTTTATAAGGGCACTGACTGCAACTAAAAGGTTTCTCTCCTGTGTGTAATCTTAAGTGATTTGTTAAATGTCTCTTTTGAGCAGTTTTATAAGGACACTGACTGCAACTAAAAGGTTTCTCTCCTGTGTGTAATCTTAAGTGATTTGTTAAATTAATCTTTTGAGCAGTTTTATAAGGACACTGACTACAACTAAAAGGTTTCTCTCCAGTGTGAAATCTTAAGTGAGCAATTAAATGACCTTTCTGACCAGTTTTATAAGGGCACTGACTGCAACTAAAAGGTTTCTCTCCTGTGTGTAATCTTGAGTGATTTTTTAAATTACTCTTGTCACCAGTTTTATAAGGACACTGACTGCAACTAAAAGGTTTCTCCCCTGAGTGTAATCTTAAGTGATTTGTTAAATTAATTTTTTGAGCATTTTTATAAGGACACTGACTGCAACTAAAAGGTTTCTCTCCTGTGTGTAATCTTAAGTGTTTTGTTAAACAACTCTTGTGAGCAGTTTTATAAGGACACTGACTGCAACTAAAAGGTTTCTCTCCTGTGTGTAATTTTAAGTGATTTGTTAAATTACTCTTGTGAGCAGTTTTATGAGGACACTGACTGCAACTAAAAGGTTTCTCTCCTGTGTGTAATCTTAAGTGATTTGTTAAATGACTCTTTTGAGCAGTTTTATAAGGACACTGACTGCAACTAAAAAGTTCATCTCCTGTGTGTAATCTTAAGTGATTTGTTAAACAACTCTTGTGAGCAGTTTTATAAGGACACTGTCTGCAACTAAAAGTTTTCTCTCCTGTGTGTAATCTTAAGTGATTTGTTAAATGACTCTTTTGAGCAGTTTTATAAGGACACTGACTGCAACTAAAAGGTTTCTCTCCTGTGTGTAATCTTAAGTGATTTGTTAAATTACTCTTTTTAGCAGTTTTATAAGGACACTGACTGCAACTAAAAGGTTTCTCTCCGGTGTGTAATCTTAAGTGATTTGTTAAATGACTCTTGTGAGCAGTTTTATAAGGACACTGATTGCATCTAAAAGGTTTCTCTCCTGTATGTAATCTTAAGTGAGTTGTTAAATTACCTTTCTGACCAGTTTGATATGGACATTGGCTGCATCTGAAACGTTTCTGTTCTGAGTGCAATTTTAAATGTGTTGTTAGAGAATGCATCCCACTACTTTTAATATGACACTGGTTGCAACTGTTAAATTCCTCTCTTGATTGTGACCTTATTTGTAATGTTACATTTTTCTTCAAGTCAGTCTTAAAAGGACACTGTTTACAACTAAAACATTTCTTCCCATTATGAGATGTTGCATGTCTTATTAACTTATTTCTTTTGTTAATTTCAGAAGAACACTGCATAATGTTTACATCCAAATTTGATTTATTTTTCTGTTTATTTTTTTTAAAGCACGGTTGGCAACAGTTAAATTCCTCTGAGATATCTGCTTTGGACATTTTCATAGTTGTATCTTTTAACTTGTCTTCCTCCAAGTATGCAACCTTTAACAAAAGGAACATACTTATCACAAAAACATCAATTCATTCCATAAGTATTATTTTTTTTCTATTCTTATTGTTATTCTTAATTTATTAAATTAACTATTTTAAATATATTTCCTACTTGTTTTAATAGTAGTTGCTGTAACTATAGTGTGTGCTAAGTGCAATGTGCATTTCACCAACCATAAGGAAGTGGCAAAGTGTTCCGATTGTGGAGCAGAGTTACACCCTGCGTGCTACCGCATCAGAACCGCAACGAAGCATGTCCACCAGGGCAACAGCCACATGACGTCGTGACGAGTGTGCGCACGAGACAGCATCAGCTGCTAGTTGTTTCGTTTCAGATGATCCGACCGTATTGGAACTGCTGAAGAATTTAACAAGGGAGATAGCAGAAAGTAATAGTGCCTACAGAGAAAGCGTCACATCTCTGGAAAGATCTCTTCATTCGGTCCACGATACTCTGACGGAAGTGAAGCCGAAGCTGTCTGCGGTAGAAGCTGAGAATGCTGCCTTAAAGAAGGAGTGTAGCAGTTTCAGAGCAAGCAACGAGACACTTACCTATAGGGTCAAGGAGCTTAAACAAAACATGGTGGACCTGCAACAGTACACTAGAGCCTCCGACCTGGGGATAAAAGGAGTTCCGGTGATGCCAGTCGACGATGTTTATCCTGTTCTGCAGGCGGTAGCCAAAGCCATCGATTTCCCGTTTCAGAGATATGACGTCTCCATCGCTCATCGCTTGCTAGCAACGAGTGACAACCACCTCCATCCTAACATCGTGGCGTAGTTCGTCTCACAATCTGTTAGGGCAACATGGCTTGGCGCTGCTAGAAGGAAAACATTGCAGACAACAGAGCCTGCGGCTTCTATTGCCTCAGGTCCAGTGTATGTGAGTGGCCATCTCACAGCCTACAACAAGGGCCTCCTTAAGACCCTTCGAGTGTGGACCATCGATAACATTGCGATTGTTGCTGATAAGAAGTGACATTGTGTGGCTCTACATACTTATTATGAGGTACTTTTGTTGTTGTTATTTTTAAAGAAAACATTTTCAGTTTGTGAATAGATTTGGGTTAATTACTACTATTTGTATTTTATTAATTTGCTATGTCTCTATGCCTGAGTTTTTTTTATTTTTTGTTTATTCTTAATTTAGCTTATTTATTTAAAACTTTAATTAACTGATTGATAAATATTATCTTAATTATTGTGTAATTACTTTGCATTCATACGAAAGTGTATACATATGTGTACATTAGATTATATGTTTTGTAGTTTAGGTTTTTCATATGTCTTTTTGCAGATATTAGAAGTTTATCCTGTAATTGATTTATTTAATTTCTTTTCGTACTTTCAGTTCTATAAATGGAGTACTGTTTGTGTTTATATTATTATATTTATTTACTTTTAATTAGCCTTCTTACCAATACTATTTTACGTACTAGTTATATGGTCTGTTTGTCTTCTCTTTTTTATTATACATTGAAGGTTACATTTCTTTCTTTTAATATCTTTATCAAGCACGTTCTTATTTTTTACGGATATCCTTTTGTTTTCAACCAAATAAAAAAAAAGAAAAATTATGACCTTAAACTCAAAGACCTGAGGAAAAAGCAAAAGGTTGAGTTTATAAAACAGGCTGAAAACAAATCCAAGGCTTTGTGGAAGGTTATAAATTTTGAGAGAAAGGAGAAAAACACTGCTACCTATATAAACAGCTTGAATGCTAATGGAGAGATTCCTAACCCACCTGAAAACATCGCCAACCTTTTTAACAAATTATTTGATACAATCACAGAGCGGACACTGCAACAAAATAAATCATCTAACTAAAATCAAACAGCTGACACAACTCAAAGGTTTCCTAAACACTTCCCTATTCCAAACCTACAGCTCTATGACACGACAGAAGAAGAAATAAATAAAGTCATCGACTCAATGAAACCCAAAACATCATCCGGTGAAGATAACATTTCCTCCAAATTAATTAAACGTTGTAAGGACGAACTAACTATTACTCTCAAGCACTTAATAAATAAATCTTTTAATGAAGGCATCTTCCCGAGTAGTCTGAAAACAGCGAAAATTCCCTAGCGAAAAATACCCTAAATTCAAGAGCGGTCAATACACAGAAGCAGAAAATTATCGCCCTATATCTCTCATATCAAACTTCTCAAAAATTCTGGAAAAAGTTGCCCTAAATAGGCTACTTGAACATCTCCAACAGCACAACATTCTTACCCCAAACAGCATGGCTTCATTAGGAGCAGGTCAACAACAACAGCAGTAATACAACTACTTGAAAGTATAATAGATAAACTGGAACAAGGCTATATAGCTACAAGTTACTGCTGGATTTCAGCAAAGTATTCGACTGCCTTGATCACAAAATGATCATCAAAAAGCTACAAAATCTTAGTATTAATGGAAAAGAACTTCAGTGGTTTGACAGTTACCTCAGCAACAGAAAACAACTGGTAGAGATCACATATAAAGACAACCAAATAGTAAAGAAAGCAAAATCAGACGTTCTACCAATCAATAGAGGAGTGCCCCAAGGATCGGTCCTTGGCCCTGTCCTATACATTCTCTTGACAAACGACTTTCCAAATTACCTACAGAACCTCTGTGAAGCAGTGATGTTTGCTGACAATACTGCACTGGTTGTTGCAAATAAAAATAAATAACAACTGGAAGTAGATACTTTTATAGCCTTCAACATGGCTAGACAATACTGCTACAAAAATGATCTAGTCCTAAACGAAAGCAAAAGTTACCAACTCATTTTCACACCAAATCCAAACCACCACCAAGGGCACCCAGAAATTACTACTGTCAAATCTAGTAAATATATTTAGGTATAATAATTGATAATAGCCTGACATGGGAACCTCATCTAGAACAGCTCCACAAGAAACTTATTTTGAGCATTTTTGTTATACGAAGAATGAAACAGATAAGCAACATAAAAACAGCCACGACAGCATACTATTCTCTTTTTGAATCTCACCTGAGGTATGGGCTGACAGTCTGGGGAGGAACTAGTGCCACACTCCTTCAAAGAATTTTTATAATACAAAAACGGACTGTAAGGACACTTAAGTGCCTGAGTGTACAGGATACTTGCAGAGACGCCTTGAAACTATCCTCTACACCGTGAAGTCTGGCAAAGCCAGATTGGGAGACCAGCACAGCTACAACACAAGACACAGGCACAACTTCACACTTAACCCTTTTACCGCCATACAATTATTGCCGGTCGAGCGCTCAACCGCCATAGTAGGTGAGGGTCAATGTGTCACTCAGCCGCCAGACGCTAGGATCATAGCGTGTCGCCCGGCCGCCAGAGCATTTTGCCGCTTTTTACAACCGCTCACAAAAACGATTGTGGTTACATCAATTTGAAAGATAGAAGAATTCTGTTTTCACCATTTTATTCATTAAGAAATTATCTTTAATGTGATATGACTTACTAGTCTATTACTAACATATAACGTTTTCGTAGGAGCAAAAATAAAATGCAAAATAAAGTTTAGTAAATCTTTTTAATTTTAAAGTTAATAAGAAAAATAAAAATGTCATTTTAAAATTCTTTGTATGTATAATTTGGTTTGAAATTTAATAGAGAACAATTGAGTAAGTTTTCATTTAAAAAAATTAAGAATTGTTTTTTTTATAAATATATGACTAAAATAGTACAACAACTCATTTTAATCAGAATTAGGAATAGAAAAGCCTATAGGCGTACATACATAACATACTAGACGAACTAGAATCATCCATACTATCATAAACATTATCATCAATTACAATGTTTGTCCCTGATTGAATAACATTGTTTATCAGTGTTCCTTCACTTACTGGTGAACGTCACTTATCACACATTTTGGCACTTTACTAGTATAAATATAAAACAAAAATACACTTACATAATAATAAAATTCATATAAACACGATTGAATAAACTATACATACTTGTATCATAACCTAAAAACACCAATCTCAGGAACAAAACAGACAGAAACTGATTTCTTCACCATTCAATCAGCTGGGCACTGACAAAAATAATTGACGTTTTTCACATATTTTGTGTTTACTATGCAAAAGTATTGTATTCAACTAAAGTAGATTATATTCTTGTTGTAAATATTGTTCTGAATATAGTGATATATATATTTATGCTGAAAAAATTAAATAATTCATTGTATAAACAACAAAAATGCAGAGGGCCTATATATAGGCTCTTGGCGGTCGAGCGTCACTACTCCCAGGGCCTATATATAGGCTCTTGGCGGTCGAGCGTCACTACTCCCAGGGCCTATATATAGGCCCTTGGCGGTCGACTGCCCAACTTATTAGAGCCTATATATAGGCTCTTGGCGGTAAAAGGGTTAACATACACCACCTCAACCTTTCCGAGAAAAAGCCGTGCTACCGAGGTGCTGTCTTCTATAACTGTCTACCTGAAGACCTGAAGAAGCTACCAGTGAGAAACCTGAAGACATCACTGATGCAGTGGCTGCTGGACAGATCCTTCTACACCCTACAAGAATTTCTAAACTGGAGGACTTAGAATACGAATAAAATACACATTATTGGCCGGGAAAAAACCACTTTTGGTTTTTATTGATTTAGCTAAATCATTCAACACAATTGATTGCTCGTTACTAGAAAAAAAAATTTGAATACATTGGCTTTCATAGTTACATTAAATTGGTTTAAGAATTACCTTACTGACAGATTCCAATTAGTTTCAATTGTGGGGGGAAATTGTTTCAATAGGAAGATTGATTATGGAGTAATTCAAGGCAGCACACTTAGGCCTCTCCTGTTCTTAATTTACATTAATAACTTGGGTAAAATAAATCTAGATAATGGTTATTGTTCCTATACGCCAATGACACGGCTTTGTTGTCTGTAGGAACCAGCTGGGAGGAGGTTTACGCCTCTGCTGAGTGCGGCTGGTTCACTGTCAAGAGATGCTTTGATCAGAATCGACTCATTGAAAATTTACAGAAGACAAATGCCAATCTCTTTAAGGGCTGATCGTGATCCGATAAACATTAATCTGCATCTTCATACATGTGGTGACCTCAATGGATGTGTGTCTTGTGAGGTTGTAGAATGTGTGAGTAAGTTTAAGTATCTCGGTGTTGTGTTTGATATGCGTTTAAAATGGGTATTGCACATGCAACAGCTTAGGAACAAATTAAGAAAGTTATTATTCATGTTTTCAGTGCTTAGTAGAATCTTAACGCAGGATCTGATTAGAAACGTTTATTGCGCCTATGTACAATCACTACTTCAATAAGGCATTATAGCCTGGGGTGGTACATAAAATCATCTTTAATTGCTTTGGAAACGACACAGAAAGCAATTATTAAAACAGCTCTCCGCAAAAGTAGGAGATATTCAATAGATCTTTTGCTCAATGAATTTAAAGTGTTATCCCTTACACAACTGTATGTTAGAGTAATGGCTACAAATATTTTCAAAAACCCAACCGCAGTTAATAAACATGTAATCCACAACCATTTTACGAGAACGTCAATAAACCTTGGAATCACGGTACCGAAAATCACAAAATCAATAAACAAAACATATCTTTTTTATAATGCTACTTTTTATACCTGAATTTACCCAATAATATCAGAGCTCCAGCACCATGCTCAATTGGTACATTTAAAAAATGTGTGAACAAATGGCTTGTTGAGGTAGGAAGGAAAAATCTACAATTTATTAATATCTATATACACTAAATAGCATTAAATATCTAGATGTGTCGTCATAAACAGAATTTTCTCTTTCTGGGTTTGTAAATGTGAAACTTTAACTTACGTTGGTGTTTGTATGCTTGAAAGTTGGGGGTGGGTGAATGGATGTGACATGTTGTCTGTTATGTGTGTGTGTGTAGGTGCACGTGTGCATGTGTTTATTTATTCATTAATTTAAGTTTTGTTTGGTGTTTTAATTTTTATTATTATTTTATTTTTATTTTTTTTTAGTGTGTGGTGAGGTATGTGTGAGGTGTGAGTGCATGCGTGTGAGGTCTGAATGTGCGTGAGATGTGTGTGTCTATGAGTATGCATGTGTTGTGTGTTTTAGTTGGTGTGAGTGATATACAGTCACTGTGCTTGCGCCCATTATTTATGCTAGGTGTGTGCGTACATGAATGAACGTTTATGACCAGATAAGTGTTTTTACTTTATGTATCCTAAACGAGCATGTGTGCGAGTGAGGAGACGGACGTTCTTATGCATGTATGATCTTTCATGTAAGTATGAGATAGTGTATGAATGTGGAATGCTTTGTGTAACAATGTCGTGTACTTATGGGCCTGAGCAAGTGTCTGTACTTGTGAACTGTGTCCAGGTTTTAAGTTTTAGTTTTTCAGCGGATTACAGTACCCCTTTATTATTATTATTTTTTTTTAATTATTTTATTTGTTGTGGCTTCTAATGTCAGGAAATGTAGTTTATAAAAGTGTGCCATTGTATTGTTTATAGCTTACTTTTACTGTTTATGAAAGACAAGTTTATTTATATCCTAATTTTATTTTTATTTGATTATATAAAAGTAATATTTTTATTTTATGTACGTCTGGCTGGTAGTAACCTGTTCCCCTCCCACAGGCATGTGCCCATGAGGGGAACTATTCCCACCGTTGTTATGTAATATCTGTACAATGTCATTATTATTTTGTGAAATAAAATGATTTATCTTTATCTCTTTTTTAACTAGAACAAAATATTGTGCTTCAGAAAGTTCGCTGAAATAAAATAAAAAGAAATGAAATTGTAAAAATTAAAGAAAATTATTTTGTTATGGAAGTTTAATTTCAACCTCTTTCTTCATGAAATCCATTTCATTTTCAATAAGATGTTAAACACGGTTTGTTAAAAAATTATTAAAATATTTTTACAATAACTATAGTTTAGACAGCATATATATAGGATCATTTTACGGAATGAACATTTTGCCGACTCAATGGCTGAGGTTTTCGTACTGCGGAGGGAAAGGTCTAAGGTTTGAATTTCCAACTTAGCTGATGGTCGATACTTCACTCATTGATCTAAATTAACACACAGGCAAGCAGGCCCATGGGAACTGGCGAATTATGATTTTTATAAAGGAGAAAAACATAATATTTCATTTCACATCTGAGTTTCTGTTCTGTTATGTACTAAATCAGAACAACAACTGTGAATGCTATTCAGTAATTTCACGTCACTATTTTAATTTTTTATTAATTTGGAAATAAAATAGTACCAATTTTGAATTATTTATACACTACAACCTCGGTTATCCGACCTAATTTGGTGAAGGTCAAGCCAGATACGATAAAAGCCAGATAAAACATAAGTCATAAATAACTTAGTTTTATTGGAGAATCACGTTTAATAACTGATAACAGACAGCACGCGTAAGTGGGGCGCCTACACTTTCACGTGACGCAACACGCTCTGCAGCTATTGTAATGAAACGAACTATGTTTATTACGATTGCCAACTTTAACGCTGCTTTGCAATACAATACGAAAGATATTTAAAAATACAACTGTGTTTTAATTAGGCTATCAAAAATTCTAAGGTAAATGTTATGTAAATTATATATGTTTACTTAAATATTAATTCTTATACTTAAATTTAATTTTAACTCCGACTGAATAAAAAATATGTAACTGCAAATTATGTGTACGTAAAATTTTGTATTTAAAATGAACTATCCCACCTCCGACTTCCCTCACTCGCAAAATGGACTCTTCCAGCCAGCCACACTGAACAAAAGTAAACAGCATTGCCAGCTCCGATCTTCAGGCGCATTATTAAATTATTAGGCAGTAACAAGCGACCCCTTGTTGAGAGAGGGGGACTAGTCTCATTTCGCAATACAGCGCCTGAAATTTGCGAAATGCAAAACCTAAACAATTGTGTACTACCTTTGCGTTTGAAAACTGACAGACACTTCCGATTAACTGTAATTTTATCTTTTAAATAATTTTTATTGTTATCTACTTGCCGAATCGGATAACACGGACTGCCGGATTAAGCGAGGCCAGATAATCGAGGTTGTACTGTATTTTTTTTATTAAAAACAAGAACATTGAATGCAAGGATTTTTATAAACAAAAGCAACCTATATCTAACAAAACTTTAAAAAATTGTAAGACAAAAATAAAAATATGGAAACCTTTGGTGGTAAAATATTATAAAATTTGTAATAAGATTTTTATAAGTAATGTATTTACATATCCAAGAATATGTAAATACATTACCATGGCGCTGCAGGGTCGTCATGAGACGTATTTATGATATTGTACCCTACTATAGGAATAATATTCCCACCCAAATGCATTCATTCATGACACATCACCACCTGACACCATTGGCTTAGTCGGCTCTGCTCTCGCACTAAATGTGGTTGTTTAAGTGTGTTGATTTTCGTGATTTTACAATACAGTATTGGTAATATTGTCGTAATTTATTGTTGTTACGGTTATTGTTCAATATTTTATTCAAGTGTTTTGATATAAGTGGTAAGTGGTTGACCGTTGCTTATAATGAAAGTTAAATTATGAATCAATCAGTGTTTTCGTCGCCAATGGGTACGATAAATGTGGTATTGATACGATAATTTTGTTCCGTTACAATTTTTAATGGTTCCCTGCACTATTAAGAGAGTAATACAGATTGCAATAAACGACAGGATAAATACATTACCTTTTTTTATATATGAATATGTTAATAAGCAAACTTTTACTTGAAAGCATGCCTCAGGCATAGATCTCTTATACAGTATGAATCAATACAAAGTATTATTACTATTAATAAAATATGTATTATTTAGTATATTTACTTGTACATAAACTGATAGACAGAGCCTGCACATAACAGATATAATAAAAAAAATTAGTAAAAACATATAGCAATATAATACGATGCATTAAGTTAACCCATTGCGGATCATGAAGCGTAGCGCGTGCCCGGGCCTAGCGGTACGAATTAATTCCGAAAACGGCGCGGTACCAGCCGACTTCGCGCGCTCGTCTGCCGGCTTAGTGCGCTCGCAAACTCTACACGTTTTGTTGTTACTTACGTCACATAAACACCTCACCGACCTTATTGGACTAAAACATAATTATATTATACTGCAAAATATTTAAAAACTAAGGTTACATAATATTTTACTTACGTTTATTGCGTGTAATAGCTGCTTCATGTAGGCCGGATCAAATGTATTTCACAGTAAAAAATTACGTCTGAAGAAAAAACTGTCACTTGAATAAAACTTTAATAAAACTAAACTCATATTTACAAAATATTTACGCTGTCTTTACACGCTTCGTTCTCCTCTTGAACTGCAGACTTTGCACTTTTTGTAGGCTTTTTGTTTACTTCCTGTAGGAGGTAGTAGGGCCGTAAAATGTGCCCAGGATTTTGATTGTAAGCGCAACGGGTTCAAACCTAACGCTAAACGACCGGGTGAAGTTTTTGCTGGTAGATTGACCCGCGCAAGCAATTGCTCAGCTAAATTTAGCCTGAAATCGGTAAAGTGTCGTTTTTCCCTTGGCTTCGGAACTTTTACTTTGTTGTATATAGCAAACGAATTGAATATTGCCAGATCAATCAGATAAAAAAATATCTTTTTGTAGGCCTTTACTGTGCGGCGCATTATCGGGAAGCTAGACAATCTTTGGTCCATCCGATCGACGCCAAACATGCCGTTGTTGTAGTCACTAATTAGATTCGGTTTTTTTACCTGCTCTTCCACTCCATGTTTCCTTTTTCGAATCCTAGTCTCTTCAAAGGTTACGTCAGTGTGGTAGGTTGATAACACGATAACATCTTTGTTATCTTGCCACATGGTAGCCAATACACCATTTGACGACCTGTAAATCGCTTCATTTTTCTTCAGGGCAATGGTTTTGAAAACACTTGGTATGTCTACCCTATTTTTCAGTGCCGTACCAATGGCATGTGTGTCTTTTTTCAGCAGTTCAACAAATAGCAATGGCGAAACATACCAATTGTCTAAGAAAACAGTGTAGCCTAGGTTATAGAATGGTTGCATTAGATCTAATACAACGGACTCACTAGCGAGAAAATCGGCACTTACTTTATCTTCGCCTACATAAATTTTAAACACGGAACAATATCCTGAGTTTACTTCACACACTTTGTAAATTTTTACACCAAATCTGGCCCTTTTTTCGGATTGAATTGTATGTATGACAGGCGAGATCGCATTTTCATTAGGCTTTCATCCAGTGATATTTGTTTCTCCGGCTGATATGTGTTTAGGAACTTAGTTTCTAGATACCGAATAACTGGTCTAATTTTTATGAGTTTGTCATTTCGGTCGTTTTCCACTGCTGCATCTGAAAAGTGCAAAAATCGGGAAATTGCCATAAACCTGGCAATTGGCATTGTTTCAGAGAATATAGGGGTCTCTAATATTTTTCTTTTAGACCAGTAAAGCCTTATATTAGGTTTTTTTACTTGGCCCATCAAAATGTATAAGGCAAAGTATGACTTCATTTCGTCCACTGTAACAGGGGTCCAATTGTCATCGCTTTTTAGCCGCTTTCGTCTAGCATCCCCTAATTGTGCATTTGCATAGTCATTCGTCTCCTGTGTTATCATCATAAAAAATTCTTCCCCACAAAATAGGAAAAAAGAATCTAATTCGGAAAATGTTTCATCTAAACTACTACTTATATCAGGATCTAAGCCTGGAGTTGCTGTGAAAGGAATTTCTTTAGGATTGTTTGGTACGTTTTGCCAATCAAATATTGATGTTTTTTTGGGTTTTTTCGCTCTGGGCGATTTTTCCTTTGGCTGTGATTTTTTATTTTACTAGCAACTTTTTTACTGACCTTTTTTTTACGTTTACGTTTACCCTTTGGCTCAGTAGCAGTTGTAGTAGTAGTTTGACCGATATCGGTGTCATCGTCAACGATCGGGAATGATGGATCAGCAGCAGTTGAAGGGCCAGGTTGAGCGGTTGAAGGGCCAGGTTGAGGGGATGAACAGCCAGGTTGAGCGGTTGAAGGGCCAGGTTGAGGGGTTGAACAGCCAGATTGAGCGGTTGAAGGGCCAGGTTGAGGGGATGAACAGCAAGGTTGAGCGGTTGAAGGGCCAGGTTGAGGGGTTGAAGGGCCAGGTTGATGTTCAACGATACGGGTTTCAGTGAAATTGAATATAAAACTTTGTACATCCGGTTGTGTCCCGGGAATAACATCGGAATCAATGTCACTCAAATTAGCACGCTCATCACTATCAAAGTTAGTGTCCGAATAATTATGTAATCGAGGACATAATCGCACTACAGACCCATCGTCACCCTCTATATCACTCTCAAGGTCACTTGGTTCACTTCCGCTACACATTAGTAGTCTGTCTAACTCAGACGAACGCAAGTTATCCGCCATTTTCTGGCAGTCACGCACTCGAAAATATATCCTACCAAACGCAACGACAGAACTCCTCAAACTAGTTCGAAACAAATTATTTATCGAAAACGAGGAATGTTTTGAGTAAACAGGAACAGAGATAAGATAAGCAGACAAACTGATAAGCGCCCCAGAACATCTGCGTGCATTCTAAAAGTGGACATTGACCTTGAATGACGCAATCGTAAACAGCAGGTGCAGCGACGTGAACGTCACGTCGCTGAGCTTTCAGTCCACCCGCGCGCAGGACGTGAAGTCTTTGATCCGCAATGGGTTAAGTACCTTCCACAAATCAAAATCGGCCGTATTATTCATGTTGACACTTAAAACTTATAAACTACTAACATATATTAAACTAAAATAATGATAAAAACAACTAAATACATATTTTCAAAGAGGTGAGGCGGCAGAAAATTACAACCACTCGGCTCGACAGTTGCTGTGCGTATATGCGCTTGTGGCGTTGGGAGTGCAGTGGAAATGTACACTGCCAGACAAAAACCAGTCTCATAGTGATTGACAGACCAACAAAAAGTTGCAAGTCGCAAATGAAATAATGAATGAACGTCTTTATTTAAAGGCGGAGTTAGGACTACGAAGTCCTCTCTTCCACTCAACCTTGCAAATGTCTCTCATGAGTCACCGCCCATAACCCAAACGCACTACCAGATTAAATTAGAAACATTATTACAAAAATATTATTTTTGTAATTATTACGTGTATATGTGCATACAGCGTTTAGAGCAAAGTCAATATCTACGCTTACAGCGTGATAAGGGTTAATATGTAATACACAACTCACCTCTTCCTTCATAGATGACGCACGCTCAGAAAAGTCATCACAGTCCTCTTCCAAGTGTTTAACAGCCACATTTAAAATGTTTTTGTCATCATCATCTGGTGGTCCCTAAGTAAACATAAATATTAAATCAATAAATGAAAATCCAGTTTTTATAGTTCTACATTTATACTCCTAAGCATCTACATAATAGCATTCAGCATGGTGATTGTTTGATTGTGACTAGAAGCTAATTTTGAGTTAAACTTTCTTTGATAGACATTCTCAAATTGGTGTGGAGCTGTCTTCTGTTTGTTTGCTTACGAAACTCCATCATGGTTTCAACTCCTTCGCAGCAGGTGTTAGAAAAAATAAGGATCAGGGAAAAATATAAGGATTATTGGAAAAGGTCCAGACCAATCTTATAAAATAATACAAATTTTTCAAAATCTCTGTTTTGGGCCCTCTTTTATTTTTAGTCTCAATCAATGACCTACCTTGTGCAGTTGAGACAACTGAGACTGTATTTTATGCGGACGATATATAAATACAAACCTGGATGAACTTATTAATATCTCGAAGGAAACACACAACAGGCATCCCATTGGTTTAAACAGATTATTTTTAGCCTTATAAACACTAAAAATAATGTAGTTTCAGATTCAGAGTTTGATAGTACTGTAAAATTTCTAGGTGTTCACTTGGACAGTAATCTTAATTGGAGCTCCCATATTGACTTTATTTCTGCTAAGCTTTCCTGTGTATTGTTGTTATTTAGGCGCCTCACTGATTGTGTGCAACCTAATTATATTAGGACTGCATATTTTGCCTTTTTCCAGTCGGTGCTAAGGTATGGTTTAATACTTTGGGGCAATTGTAGCAGAATTCAGGAAATTCTTGTCATGCAAAAGAAGGCCATTAGAATAATTTCATATAAATAAGCAAACTTTTAGTTGAAAGTACGCCTCAAGCATAGATCACTTATACAGTATGAATCAATACAAAGTATTGTTACTATTAATAATATATGTATTATTTAGTATATTTACTTTTACATAAACTGATGGACAGAGCCTGCACATAACAGATATAATAAAAAATTAGTAAAAGCATATAGCACTTGAATACAATGCATTTAGTCTAGTACTTTACACTAATCAAAATCGGCCGTATTATTCAAATTGACACTTAAAACTTATAAATTACTAACATATATTAAACTAAAGTTATGATAAAAACAACTAATGCACAGTTTCAAAGAGGTGAGGCGGCGGAAAATGAAAACCACTCGGCTCGACAGTTGCTTGTGGCGTTGGGAGTGCAGTGGATATGTACACTGCTAGACAAAAACGAGTCTCATAGTGATTGACAGACCAACAAATGGTCGCGATTTGCATAATGTGTCTCTCATGAGTCACTGCCCATAACCTAAATGCACTACCGGATTAAATTAGAAACATTATTACAAAAATATTATTGTTGTAATTATTATGCGTATATGCGCTTACAGCGTTTAACCTTATCTGGGCCCAGCGACTATTAAGTAGTCGATGTGTATGGCCATATAATGGCCAAGCGACTATTTTATAGTCGATCGTGTATGTCTCCGCACGCAGCAATTTCGTCACTTGTTCTCGTACTCGAATTGCAAAACTAACCACACCATTCAAAAGAGGACGTTCCAGTGGTTTTATTTCATATATAAAACATGTAAAAGCTCAAATGATTTACGTACAAACAAATAAAACAAATGACATAAGTTGTAAACATTCAATGACAACTGTGATGAAGGTCGGCAGACGACCAAAATACGTAATTTTCAAAAATTCACTACGAAATGTAGGAAAATGGTATCATGATTCCAATCCCACCTGTGGATAGAAAAAAATGTCAACTACAAGTGTGCAATTGTAAGTTTTTCTCTAACTTGACTCGTTTAGTTGTTGTGAATTTATTTCTAAAAGTACAATTTACAAGCAGAAATATGTCAAAAAACATACTTTGGCATTTTTGTAGATATTTTATTTAATTGTAGGTTATTAGATTTTATTTTATACCATTATATTTGGGAATAAATTGTGAACAATTATATTCTTACCGGAAAACAGTAAGATGCTATTTTGACAGTTAGTTAGTCCAATGAAAAGATCTCATTCTTGTCTTTGTATGTGCTCAGCTCAGCTGTCACTTTGTGAATACGTCTGTTTGTTTACTCGTCATACCGCCATTGTTGAAATGTTTACTGTTCTGTTTTCATGTTATTAGTACCTTTTATTCATATTATTGTTATAATATAATGAAAGTGAAGTGTTGTGGAGTGTTCTAGTGGATTGTGAAATTGTGTAGGCTAGTAAATATAATATATTTTATTTATTTCTGTTCATCATACTTTAATTTCTTCAAACTTCAGATACAAATCAATTTATAACTTCTAACATCAATACATAATATTGCAGCGGAAACGCGATGGTACCAATTGCAGCGGATACGCGATGGCCCCAATTTGCGGGGAAACGCGTGGGAAAATGCGTTTTGACAAAATTACGGGATGATTAAAAGGCGGATTGAATGCGCGTTTAATTAAAATGGGTGAGTTGAATAACTAGTGATTAAGTATCAGAGGCCGTGTGAAAATATCACTGGGTAATAGGCTTCGCCGTTTCCGCCGCGTTAGAAACGCGTGGGCTGGTAAAATAGTGTTGGCCGCGTGAGTGCTAATTGACGGTGCCTAACCAATCACAACCAGCTTTGATCAGCACTAAGAGTGATCTACCTTAAGGGTAATATAATTACATGACAATTGATACATTAAATTTAATAGTGAAACAACTGGTTGGCTGCGATCCCCTCGTGCCCTAGAGTTCCCTATCCCTACATTTAACTGACTGATTTAATCCTACCCAGCAGAACTACTCCCCCCCCCTTAATGGTTAATTTAGCCCCTAACACTATGGACGTCGGTAACTTCGGTGCAATAAAAAATTTATACGTCCATGAAAAATGTGCAATTTTGAAATGGATCTCCGCTGAATGTTTAAAGCTAATTTTATTGCCGGATGCCGACACTGCGCACTCTGTAGTGGGTGTTACCGACTTCACCGCTGCCCTATCGGTTCTCAGCTGTTCGAAAAAATCTCGTGAACATAGACAAATGGTTGACCCAGTGTCGATAAGTGCCTCTGCCTCCCGTTCGCCGAACTTGACTGATATAGTGCAACTAGCCCGTTTCGGCACTCTTACCGAAAACTTGCTCGGCGGGTGATTCTTGGTTATTTCGGGTCCGACTGCAGCGCCAATTAAATTACGAGGGGGCGTGGCGCTTATTGGCGCCCTCGATTGGAGTTTAAACGGTTGAAGCTACCCGGCCTTCCGTAGCCCCTAGGAGCGGCAGGACGAGAGTGGTAAGCGCCGTGGGCAGGCCCTACCGGTCGCGCCGTATGAAATTGGGAGCCTGTAGGCCGCCTGGCCCCATAACTATTGCCACGCTGTAGCTGAAAGGGAACTCTCTGTCCGTTATAATATTGCCCGTCCTGTCTCGGAACATACGGTCGGGGGTTGTCCCGATACTGCTGACCCTGCCTAGCCTGCTGCAACTCCGTCTGACGAATCACCTCCATCCGGGGAATCAGGGCTAATAGATCTGCGATCTCGCCCGGGGCTGGAAAACCCGCCAACCTGGCCCTCGTGGGTGGGTTCATCCCTGTCAAAATTATGTCCAGAATGTCGTGACTGCCATGCAGTAAAATATCCGCCGCCTCCCTGACGTCCATGATAAAGTCCGCCAGTGACTCTGCGGTACCCTGTACCCGGTAGACCGTTTGGTTTAACAGGTGCTGCTTCGCCCTGTCGGGTAAAAATGTGTCCACTAACTCAGCCAGGAGCTGGTGTATTGGGGCGTCCCTACGTACTGCTTCGGCCCACATCGCCCTTAAGTGGCCGGCTGTCTTGGGCAGCAATGCCACTAATAACTGTTTATTGGTAGCCAGGTCCAACTGGATCACTCGGCGGATCGCTCTCAGGAAATCCAGCAACACGCGCGCCTCGACGCCGTTACAGTTGGGCGCCGATGAAAGCAGGTCCCTCACGACCGTTGGTAGAGCGGGGGTGCGCTGAGTGGTGTCGTGCGCCGCCAGGGCGTTGGCGATCTCGCCACTACGCCACTACGTCCCGCCACTGTTCAGGACCGGGGGGGGTGCTCCGCGTCTGATTCCAGGCTTACCGGTGCGGTAACCACTATTGGCGTCACGGGCAAGGCGCCCCCTGAACTTTTAATATGTTCTTTGAGAAGAACCCTATTGGCTTCCAAGGTCGACATTGGGGTTAAACCCCATTTGTTGCACTGGGCCACTGCTTGGGCCGCATTAAGATCGTTTATCCAGGACGTACCCGGGGGCCGCTGTTCCCATTCAAATACCGGCTTCTCCGCCATTTCAATTTTTTCGGCCGTTCCAATTTCGACTCTAATCTCAAAAAAAACAATATCACAAACGCCGTAGGAAGGTACTCAATTTATTAATACACTTGACTCACCAGGTGGGGAGGGAAACCGAACTACTATAGGTAGGTCAGCCATAAAAACCCTATTATTTACAAAATACCCCAAAAAATTTCCCACTAAAAATTAACTGCTCCCTTAACCCATTAACTTACCTTCATTGTCTAATGTCCATTAATTAATTAAATTAAATTTATTGTTTAATGGCCAATTAATTAATTAATAAAATTACAAATACAATTTATATTTTCTTGTTTACAAATGCCTTATTGCGATATTTATTTAAAAGAATTGTTCCACTTTTAGTCAGTAACATTCGTCAGTGTGTTTGTGCAATCTATAAGCTCAGTTAGACACGGCTGGGTGTCTTGGAGTAGATAAAACCGGTTTCTTCTGTGTCGATCGATAATGCTAAAGTATAACTGGAATACCGTTGACCTGTTAATAGCTTGCTGGGGTGACATTTAATACTGGCTGAAAGAAAATATGCTAAACTTAACTTAATATGAACTGTACATAATCACTAGAATACATTACATACTGTAAATAATAGAAACATTAAGCAATAGTTAATTGTCCCTCCACTCTGGTTACTCCGAGATTTCCCCTTATTCATTTTGGAAAAGAGGGCTACATTATTATTAACTTCGCTTGGAAAATAATTAGCGTGCAATCTCCTAGGTAGTTGGATGTAACCCAAGCTTTGAGAAAATCTGTCACAAAATTCGTTATCACAAGGTGTAATTAAAAATAGATTGCCGCACACATCGTGAACGAAATTACACTATTACAATTCCTTAAATATAAATGAATGAAAAAGGCCGTCCAAAATACTATTGGCTTTCGTGTATGTACTAATGGCTAGAGTGGAATGAATTTCCTGCAGACTTGGATAAATATTTGATATTGCTTTATAAGATTCATAGTTAATATATCTGACGCTATTTACACAAATTTGAATATTTTTCCCTTTAATTAAATTCAACAAATGTGGGCACGAGGTTCGAAGGTATATTGTTAAAAGCACTCACGCGTTCGTATAAACGGAAAATGTACACAAAATTGGATTCGTAACGTCTTCTCCCTTCATTTTTTTACTATTTATCTTTCTTAAGTAAATTGAAAAAGAGGGACATATACGGAAATTGACAACGATGAAATCACCGGATGCACGTCGTCGCAGCCTATAGACAGGTTTAAAAAACGAACGACCCAGCCCGTCTACACCGCAGACACGCACCTCCCGGTTCGCACCGTCATCATTCTCGGCATTTATTACACAAAAAATTTAAATCACCTTCTTAAAAATAATATTGCACTAAATTCCATTCGAGTAATTCGCAAATTTGTTGCCTTATGGTTGAATGCCAAGAGTGAAAGTCATGTTTGCCGGTCGGCCGACATGCTCGTGACATGCCCGTGCCGTGACCGACATGTCTGAATCGGCATCCCCTCGTGCAAGCTAACCGAGCTTTTTACTAATAAAACCCCTACATGTATATTGCCAAAACTGATCGCCCTGCTATTTCACTCCAAAAAAAAATATTTAATTTTAATTCCGAACGCTCTGCTACCAATTGCAGCGGAAACGCGATGGTACCAATTGCAGCGGATACGCGATGGCCCCAATTTGCGGGGAAACGCGCGGGAAAATGCGTTTTGACAAAATTACGGGATGATTAAAAGGCGGATTGAATGCGCGTTTAATTAAAATGGGTGAGTTGAATAACTAGTGATTAAGTATCAGAGGCCGTGTGAAAATATCACTGGGTAATAGGCTTCGCCGTTTCCGCCGCGTTAGAAACGCGTGGGCTGGTAAAATAGTGTTGGCCGCGTGAGTGCTAATTGACGGTGCCTAACCAATCACAACCAGCTTTGATCAGCACTAAGAGTGATCTACCTTAAGGGTAATATAATTACATGACAATTGATACATTAAATTTAATAGTGAAACAACTGGTTGGCTGCGATCCCCTCGTGCCCTAGAGTTCCCTATCCCTACATTTAACTGACTGATTTAATCCTACCCAGCAGAACTACTCCCCCCCCCCCCTTAATGGTTAATTTAGCCCAACCGAAACATAATTAATATTAATTAATTAAGAAAGAATTCTTAAAATAGGCACTTAGCTGACGAGTGAGCGGCCTCACTCTCCCTCTTGCTGGCGCTGACCCTGGACACCGACGCACGACTGCGTACGTCGCACCCTTCCCCGATCCCCGCGCATGCGCACACGATAGTTTCCTCTTTCACCACGGGTGGCGCTCGCCACAATATCTAGGCCTATTTTGAACATTTTACTCATCACTGAACATTATAAATGCACTAGGCATATTTTATATTTCTTTCTTAGTCCATGCCAATAGCCTAGACTATTAGCCTACAAAAATAACCACTTTGCGAATAAGAACACACTCTTTCAACAAATTTTGATAAAACACCAAATAATCTTTATATTATAAAACTAGAATAAATTGTCTACTTTTTGTATATTTTGAAATTTGTATTACTAATTGTTTTATATTTTTTAGACGTCTTTGAAAATGCAGAATTTTTAGAAATTTTCCAACGCTCATACTTTATTCCTAAACTTATTATTTTTTTTTATTTTTTGGTTGAGATTTTATATCAAACCCTGCATATTTTCTTTTTATTTGGCTTATATTAGACAGATTATTATGTAATATATTGGTATTATATTACATTTCAAATTTTTTTATGGTCATTGAAATATTTATGTCAGTTTTTGACAAATTGACGTGTACAGATTATTTACCAAATATTTCAGTATTATTTGAGAGAATTACAAAACCTTTGATATTTCTATGTAAAGAAATAGATTATAAAACTTTTATACATGTATTGTTATTAGAGAAAAAAATTATTTATATTTTTTCATGGACCATGCTTTTGAAATTTACATTTTCAATTCGCGCATTTTTCGTATTTGTTTGTCCGTACATTTTTTCTACATGTATATTATATTTTATATTACATTTATATAAAATATATATCAGTATAAAATATTTATATCAGTTATTGCTAAATAAAATGATATACAACATGATAGGGTTATGATGGAATTTTAGTAATTTATGAATGTTTATGTGCGAGCTTGCAAAACCGACTAAAAAAACCCCTGGCCATTAGCAAGTTTTGTATGGGCCTATATAGGGTTAAAGCAAAGTCAATATATGCGCTTACAGCGTGATAAGGGTTAATATGTAATACACAACTCACCTCTTCCTTCATAGATGACGCACGCTCAGAAAAGTCATCACAGTCCTCTTCCAAGTGTTTAACAGCCACCTTTAAAATGTTTTTGTCATCATCATCTGGTGGTCCCTAAGTAAACATAAATATTAAATCAATAAATGAAAATCCAGTTTTTATAGTTCTACATTTATACTCCTAAGCATCTACATAATAGCATTCAGCATGGTGATTGTTTGATTGTGACTAGAAGCTAATTTTGAGTTAAACTTTCTTTGATAGAAATTCTCAAATTGGTGTGGAGCTGTCTTCTGTTTGTTTCTTACAATAAACAGAAACTTCCTGATTCTGCTTCAGGAAACAGCAAAACAACAAAACAACCAATAGTTATTTTGATTTTTAAAATATCTTTTTTTTTATTACTAAACTTTGACTTCTGAAAAAATTTCCTGAAAAAAATTTCGCTGAAAGAGCAGCACTAAAAAAAAAAAAAACTAAAGAACATTTACTGGGTTTTGGTGTGAACAGCTAAACGGGCCAGGCACAAAGCTAACAACGAGAATATACAATCTATAAACAAAAGTCAAACTTATGTTGCTTCCAGAGAACAGTCAATTTAAACCAAAGGCGCTGCCTGACACATAAACAGGCGCACAATAAAACAGGCGCCGCCCAACACATCAACGTAGCGCACAATCAAACAGCAATCTTACTGTGCGGCACAACTTTTCAAAGCTTCCCAAGGGAAAATTGCCGAACTCCGGAACGTAGCGGACGAAGGGATAAAAAAAAGCGGCCAACTTAATACAGCAAAAGACGGTGGCAAAACAGACCGTTCCTCAAAGTATTTACGTAACTTCCCCACTACACGCAAAATTCCTCAAACAAAAGTGACGAGAACCAATCAGGAAGCTTCGGGGAGGAAGCAAACGTAACGTCACCAAAACCTGTAAATTGCAGAAAACATGTTGATTCGACTCAACAGGAAAAGATCTTGCTGTAAAAATATTGGTTATTTTATTTCTAATAGGAAAAATCTATTTTTTTATTTGAGGGGCTAAGATTCTCGATTTTTATGAAAAACTGCAAAATTTTGATTGCAATTTTATAGTTTGAATTAATTTTTTATTGCAAGTACTTTTTCTAATATTTTAATTTTTATAAACTCAATGTAACTAAACATTGTTACAATTTGTAAAAAAACAGTGCGTTATAAGTAAAGTGTTGTGAAAGTCAATATTATCATTTAGTTGCCATAGAAATAAAGTATTAGAACTGTTTAATGTTTAAAATGAATGTGTGCGTGCGTGTGTGTGTGTGTGAGAGAGAGAGAACTTGAGTTGAATGCAAGAGGAGAGAATTCCTGAGAAGATGGAGTTACTGATGGTTGAGGGGAAAAGACTCAGAGGAACACTTTAGAAGAAGGTGGATTGACAGGGTAAAGAGGAATGTGGAGAGGGAAGGAGTGAGTTGGGCAAAGGGTGGAGGAGAGAACTGTGGGGAAACAGGGCAAGATGGAGAGGCCAATTCAACATCAAGACCCAGGAATAACTAGAACGGAAGAGGATATGTATAGATATTTTTTAGACTACCTCCGATCACTTTGGTATCTCTAATCCAGATGTAGCCAAACTAGAGGAGTATACTACGTTAGTATGTTATAACAACTCACCTCTTCCTTTATAGTTGACTTATGTTCAGAAAGGTAACACTGGTCTTCTTCCAAATGTTTAACAGCCACATTTAAAATGCTTTTGTCTTCATACTCAAGAGATCTCTAATTAGACACAAATATTACATGAATAAAAAAACTCAATTTTACATCTCTAAGTTTTTTTGCTTAGACTTCTAATATATCAGTGATTGTATTTTGGCAGTACTAAATGCTAATTTTGTGTTTACTTAACCAAAAACAAAACTAACACATTTGTACTAAAGTTGTAGTAATAGTAAAGATAAATAAACTAACCGTTACAACTGTTAATTTTTAAATGTGATATGTACTTGCTCACATATAATAAAGTCCCCTCTTAAAGTACTCCCAGACTAGACTTTACTTTACTATTGGTTATATATTTATGAAGACAAAGTAGCAATCCCAGATATTTTTAGTGTCCAGGTGAATTTTGAAAGGAGTTGAATGTAGAACAAATCTAAAATGATTAACTAGACTATTAGGAGTCAAAACTGCTTTGAGTTAATGTCAAGTAAAGCAAATCTTTGTTAAAACAGTGTTTTTTTGTAACAAACCAGTCAACAACATTGTGAGGGAACATTCTGGAGTAAATAATAAATCCTCAGTTAAAAAAATATATAAGTATTATGGTCAGTTAACCCTTTCCATACTAGACCCATTTTTGGGGGTCATGTGAAAAATACCAGCTAAGTTTTGGTGGTATATGTGAGAAATACCAATGCATTTATAGCAAAATCGTTGATGCTTTTAAAAAAAATTTTAACTTTTTTATTTACTGTCAGAAATAAATGAAAAAATACTAGTTTCTTTAGAATTAGTTCCTCTTTCCATCTACATGATGTTAAATTTTTTAATTACAAAAATAAAATTTATAAAAATCAAAAATATATATATTTTATTTTATATGTAAATATTTTTTTATTTTGAACAAAGATATCTATTTTTATATAACTCAGTAGCACCATATATACTATATTAGGTTGTTGGTAATGTATTCATGAGAAAATACAGCAAATTTCAACTACTTACCACAAAAAGTAGAGTTGATATCGAACTGAAATTGATTCAGTGTATTTCTTTGAAAATTGTCAATATTCAATGTTACAGCACTTTCATATAATTTTCATATCTATTCTATTATTTATAATATTTTTCTTCATAAAAACACAAAAATATAAAAAATGAGATGAATAACAATTATTTATATACAATATTTACAGTTTTCAGACACTTTTATTTACTAAACAACAACAAACAGACTGTCATGGCGTTGAGCTGTCAGCTGAGTTGAGCTGAGCAGACGTCATAAATAACCAAGTCACAGGTTGTACAATCAGTTGCAAAGAGTGACAAAATGTATTTTACATCGTTCCCCATAATGTCTAGAACAAAAGTATACGGAGTTTGGAGGTTTTGGTAAACATTAAAAGCCAGAATATTACTAAATGTTGACGTGCTTTTTTGCGCACGCGTCTGCACTTATAGCGATCGCTGGCGTACACACATGCGCACATCGGTATTTCGCGGCAATACCGCTGGTGCGCAAGTGCGCACGCCTGGTATGGAAAGGGTTAAAGGAAAATATTCGCAAGAGATAAGAGAAAAGAACTAGCTTATCTGCAACTATTCTTAACTGATAATCTTAACTCTTGTGTTGGTAAAGTGCGGTTATCCATCGTAAGATTGTATTTCTATAGTGGCAAAGCGCCGTTTTCCGTCATTGGCATACGGTCGCAAACACCTGTTATTATATAACGCACCTGACAAGCTATGACAAAGATTTTGATATCGATGGAATCTACAATAATAATTGGTTACAGCGATATGTAATATGATATATTTTTTCCTGTCAAGATGGCCGTTCTGTAGCTTTGCCTGTTTGCTGTGGTCTTGTATGTTTGTTGTGTCGTATAGCGTATTTGGCTGAACATCTTAGCTGTGGTAGTTTACTCCCTTATATTGCTGTGAGTCTAAATGTACGTGAATGTTGTCCCTAATACTCTTGCCAAGTTGCTAATTATAATTTGTCTTGAGACCACGTGTGAATAGCCACAAAATTAAAGTTTATTATTTTCAATTCCATTCCACTTTCTGTCGTCTGCTGTTCCCTATCTCGTAAATAACAACAATCTACAACCAGGCTTTAGGAGAACTCTGTTTGATTGAAATCCACAGCCTTCATGGTACCTTCTTTATTATAAACCAACGTCTATATTAATTTTGGTTTATCCAAGATTTGACGGTGGATCGAGTAATCTATCAATTCTTGTATGTTAAATTTTGATGTTGATGATACGCCTCTCACTCTTCTCACCAAAATCTTTTTGATCACACTGCATTATATAAGCTGCTTTTATCATGACTGTCGCCTGTCCTATATGTGTTAAGTTAGTCTTGGACTCTGAGGACGGACTGGTATGTGATGGTGATTGTAAAAGATGGTTTCACTATGAATGCTTAAAAATGAGTAAAACTGAGTACAATCGCTTGAGTGGCGACTGCAATATTAAATGGTCATGTGCCCGTACTGATTGCGTCTCTCTCTCCAGCACCCCTATATCTCAACTCTCGGTGCAAATGTCTACCGTTTTATCTAAACTTGATGTTCTACTCGGTAAAATTAATAAAATAGATGATATTTCCAAAGACGTTGCTGAGATCAGAGCGGAGGTGTCTGCTGTGTCTAACTGCTATCAACCTTGGAACCACGTGTGACTTATGTTGAAAATAGGGCTGAATCCATCTCTCTGAACTTGGCTACTATCTCCTCTACGGTTGATAGCCATGGTGAAAGGCTGGCCATGCTTGAGGGCCACACCGCTTCTGATTCCTGCCTTGTTTCCACTATTGAAGAAATTAATGAAAGAAATCTTAGTGCCAAAAACAATATGGTCTTCGGGTTGTGTGAGAGTACAAGTGGTACGGCTCATGATAGAATGGAGGATAATAAAGTAAAACTTCAATCCTTTTTTACTGCTATCAAACCTAGTTTGGATGTAAATTCCTTTAAGCTCTTTCGTATCGGCAAAGGGTCCAATGACAAACCCCGTACGATTAGAGTGGTTGTTGGCTGCGAGGCTTCTGTTTGCATGATCACCAAAACTGCTACCAGGGAGTTTCTACGTGGGCTTGGAGTCGATTTCTCCAGAGTATCCATCAGTCGCGACAGAACCAGAAATGAAGCCGAGCATCTCAAAAATCTTAGAGCAGAGCTGGATGGCTGGAAGCCATGGAAAGCTGTTGGCCGGTCTGTCTTTTCCAAATGGTTTTCTAAGGAGCTCAGGGAGCTTGTCATTCTTAAGAAGACGCTACACAAAAAGTACAAGAAATCCATGAACTTCAATGACTACAATAACTTTCGCATCACTCGTGATCGGTGCAGGGCTGTCTCCAGGGACTGTCATTCGAGCTACATCAATCATGTCAATACTACCATTTCTTCTAATATTAAGATCTTCTCGAGTTTTGTGAGGGACCTCAATCGGACTTCGTCCATGCCTTACTCCCTTAAATATGGTTCAACTGAGGCTTCTCACCCTGATGAGAAGTGTGAGCTGTTCGCTGAATACTTCTTATCTGTCTACTCCCCTGCGTCCCAAGACGACCTATGCCTAATTTTGTTACCCCATTCAACCATCTCTGAATGTGCTGTATCTTTGGATGATATAGATAGGAAGCTCATCCTTTTGGACTCCGCCAAGGGCAGCGGTCCCGATAACATCACACCTGGAGTACTCAAATTCTGCCACTCCGAACTGGGACTTCAACTCCACTTGTTTAACCTCAGCTTATCTACTGGAATTTTCCCCTCATCACTGAAAGATGGATTTGTGGCTCCTATTTTTAAATCTGGTGATCGCTGCGATGTAACAAACTACAGACCCATTGTAATTCAGTCTGTCCTTGGTAAGGTTTTCGAAGGCTTCGTTTTAGACATGGTACAGCCTTTTTTTAAGCATATCACATTCGACGAGCAGCACGGTTATACCTCTGGTCGCTCAACTGTGACAAATCTCCTCTCGTTCCAGTGCATGGTGATGGATGCTTTCAGTTGAGGAAATCAAGTCGATTCCATTTATATTGACTTTGGCAAGGCGTTCGACAGGATCGACCATCAGGATCGACCATAGTCTTCTTGCAAAGCTACAAGGCTATGAATTTACTGGCACAATGTTACAAATGTTTAGGAGCTATCTTACCGATCGCCGACTTGCCGTACGCCTAGATGCTGGCATCTCATCAAATTTTGCTGCATGTTCTGGTGTGCGTCAAGAGTCCCTGCTTGGACCATTCTTGTTTTCAATCTTCATCAACGACATTAAGAGTCTCATTAAGGTACCTTTTCTTCTCTTTGCTGATGACATCAAGCTGCTCGTTGAAGTTTCATCCCACCTTGACTGCCAGTCCTTGCAGGATGCCCTTAGTGACGTGTTTGGCTGGTGTCTCTCTAATGAAATGGCTGTGAATCCTGCCAAAACCAAGCTAATTACATTCAGTAGGAAACTGAATCCAGTTTTAGCCGACTACCTCCTTGATGGCAACCTGGTGGAGAGAAGTAGTACCATCAAGGACCTTGGTGTCCTTATCGACTCCTCATTTCAGTTTGGGCCTCACATCAGCCATATCTTCGCCCGAGTCTCGCAGATGCTTGGATTGGTCTTTCGCTCTTCAAGACATGGCTTGAACATCCACCCCTCTACGATCCTGTATCTTGTACTGGAATACCACAGTACGTGTGTGGCTGGGCGGGTGGGTAAATATCACAGTATGTGTGTGGGTGGTCGGGTGGGTTAATACCACAGTATGTGTGTGGGTGGGGGCCTGTACGAATGGGCCTGTCTCTTGTCCGCCATTTACTTGAGTACGCCTCTGTAGTTTGGTCACCATACCAGCTCGGCCATATTCACCACCTGCAAAGACGATTTATTAGGTTCGTGGGATGTCGTACTGGACTTAACTTTCGTGAGGTCCCTGTCGTTGAGCTGTCTGCTGAACAGGGCCTTCTGAGTGGAATGCAGAAGAAGGGTGGCTGACTGTATCTTTTTATTCAAACTCCTCAACCACCAAATCAACTGCCCCTTCTTGCTGGAAAGAATCAACATCCACGTTCCTACCAGAACCACTTGAGGTCTGCGTCTCTTTCAGCTTGACCATGCTGGGACAAATTATTTAAGGTTCTGTCCTATTCCCCGGCTGATGCGCTTCGGAAACGAGATTGGCTCTTCAGTCAATCTCTTTACTGCTGCAGTGGGAGCGGTTCGTGAAGCTGCAACGGAGGATAGCACATGAGGTTTTCTTCCTTGAAAGCTATGGTATGTATGTCTTCTGTTTTTTCTTATATATATATTTATTGTTGTTACTTGTTTGATTGTCCACTTTGCTTTTAGACTGGTATTATATTTGTTCATGTTAATGTTTTGTTGTTTGATCACTTATTTAATTGTTGTTATTGCTTGTTATTTTTATTAATCAATATTATTACATTAATATTATTGTATTATTATATTTTTTGTTATTTGTTTTTTTATCTATTATTGGTTAAGCCTTTGTTGGCCATCATTGTAATTTCATTCAATGTAAAGTGGTTATGCCATTGGTGAATAAAATAAAATAGATTTTTCATTTAGAATATTGTATTCGACTAATTGAAATGTCAACAAAACCAAGCAGAATAATTTTCCATTTGCCATGTTGCCCAGTATATCGACTCTATTTAACTTATTGTTTTACAGTAAATTACCTATGTTTATTATGCATTATATGTGTTTTAGAGTGTTCATTTGTTAATCAGTGTGTAATAGGGAGTAAATTGAGTGATGTTTAGTGATATTTATAATAATATAAAGTGAAATATACTAGGCCTACATAGACTATGTTTAAGTAGTGTAACTAGGTTCTTACTTTGTTTGTTTTTATGGTTATAAATAGTTAAGTAATCTTGTTGTTTATTATTTTAGATGTCTAATAGCCAGCTTGATAGATTTGGGGATATTTGGGACTTGCTACAAGATAAAATGTCATCAGATGATGATCCTTCTGATGTTGAGGGATTGTTAGATCTTTCTTTGGGGAGCAATGATGACTATGAGCCTCAAAATGATTATGAGTGATTACGGTATTTATTTGGTATATATTTATTTGATAGAGCATGTTTTAAGAAAAAATTTGGTATATAGACGAACTCTAAATGTTTATAGAAAATGTTTAAAATATTCTTGAATATAATGTATCCATGATAACCAGTTTTCCGTCTTTTGTACTATTTGCATCTATACAGTTACAATAAATTTATTTTTGCCTATATGATATGTAATGTATAGATTTCCTGAAACTCGATGAAATTTAGAATATTTTGCCTATATCAAATTTATCATTTTACTATCACTAAATTGTTCCCAAGGGGTACCCCCTTTTCTATGATTTATAACAGTGAATTTGTAAATGCTACATACCGCGAAAAAAAACATTAGGTTGTTTTGTATACTATATAACAGCCCATTCATTTGTGAACATATTAATACCAAATATGTAACTAAGTGGCAGTTACAAAAAAGTAACTGCCACTTAGAGGGTTAGTGAAGAAAACACTCGGAAACTAAAACATACGCTTTAGAAAAAAATTAAAAAAAGATTCCACTCTAAAACTTGTAAATTTGGCACATGTTCCATTACCAGAAATAAAACCATTCTATAATAATGGATATTCATGAGGATGTAATGCTAAGAAAAAAATATCTGAACATTGTCTTGATGAGCATCCCTTTTTTAAGGATATCCTTAGAGAAGTATTTAGTACACTATACCTTTGTGCTTTCACTACAGGTCAAGGAAACAAACAGATCTAGTAGGTGTTAAACAGCTGCAAAAATTAAAAGCATTGCTCGATACTAGTGATGGGTCGGTTCCATTTTTTTTTTTTTCGGTTTTGGTTCAGTAAAAACTGAAATCAATTCCTGGTTCTGAGTACTTTTTGAGAATATCTCGAAAAATTTTTCTAATACCTTTGCGCCAGTGAATCAACAAATTATGTGGAATCAGTCAGTAAAAACAGTGCATAGTATTTTGGCAATTTCTCCAATATGAAGTAAAATATACCCTTAAAATCTATAAAATGGCAAACAATTTTTCGAATAACTAGAGAATTGGTAACATTTTATTTATTATCAGGATATGCTTGTTTAATTTTTCGCACAAAAAGTATTTAAGTTAAATTAAAAAAAGTATACACTTTAGATAAAGGTATACACTTAAGCATACAATGCTCAAATTAGTATGCAATTGAAATTTACCTTGAGGAAATTACAAAAATTATAAGCCTAGAGAAAATTAAAAAATAAACTGCCATTTTAGGTCTGATTTAGTAATAAAACTCATTAAAAAACAAATTACAACAAGTGTTTAAAATTACCACAACTAAATTTAAGAGGTTGATATAATTGTAGTACGTAAAAAATAAACAGCAAAAACAAATAATATAATTATCTTAAAAAAATATTGTTATTGTTTGAGTCAATTGAAAAAAAAACTATTTTTATTAACTATTAGTTCTTTTCTCAATTGGTGATAATACTGGGGGCACCCGAGGTGCGACATGGACTACCTGAGGGTCATAATTGGACACTCGAAGTGCGACATGCAGCGAAAGAGAACCCAAAACTAACACTCGAGGTGCGACATGATGGCGCTTCGGCTAGCACACTGGCCGTGTTGGTTATGTTAGGTTAGGTCAAAATATTGAAATGGTGTGATTATCCTAGTAACGTAGGTCCTATTTTGTATATATATATATATATATTTATGGACACAGAAAGAGAGAGAGCGTCTACAACCCCGCAACCCTTCGCGCTACCTGAGGTGGCATGTCGCATCTCGAGTGCCAGTTTTATGGCCCTTTGGGTCGCTGGGATTAACACAGGTAGTCCATGTCACACCTCGAGTGTCACCATAATACTGAATTAAGAAAATATAAATTCTACTCACATTCATAAAAAAGTATACAGCCAATAATACCATAAATGTTTTTAGAAATTACAGTATACATTTTGTTTTAAATTTAAGAAATAATAAAATATTTTGGGTCAGTAAATGTTAAGTCAATGCAATTTTAAAAATTAATACTTCAAGACTTTATTAAAAAGAAAAAAAATATTAAAATAAATTCAACCATTTTAAAATAAAAATGCTAAAACTCATTTTGTTTAGTTTTGACATGATATTAATCTTAAAAATTTATTTTTTCAATCCAACTCCCTAGGTTTTTTTATGCATTGTTTTTTCACTATTAAAAACAAGCCTAAATAAATAAACTCTAATATCTTAAGTTCATCATAAAAACCTTTTATTTTTCAAATTACATAATAACACTAGAAGCATAATTAATTTCAGAATGTTACATGAGTTGTAAACAGAATGGAATGTTTCCAGGAAGGGGTTTTTATGAGGCAGGAAGTGATAAGAAAGGGTTGCAAACAAGTGATAAACAAGTGTGGAGCTCAGGGGAAAGGAAGACTGAACTCTTGAACAAAATTGAATGGCTTTAATTCATGTCCTTTGCATGTGAATTCCTATTCATTAATGTTATCTGTCTCTTTTCACATGCTGATAAGGAAGTGGTCAGACTATGGGTGAATATTTTCTGACTTAGATATTTTGTTTATCTCGTGTCCAAGTCACATACTGATAAAGAAGTGGCCTTCTATGGGCAGCTATTTTCTGACAAAGATATACTGTTTATTTTGTGGACAGTTGGATATTGTCATTTGATTGTTCTTTTTATAAGTACTTCTGAACTGAAACATTTCTGATATGAAAGCTATCTCCCCATTTATGTTTTTTTAGAACCGGAACCACAGATCTGAGATTTTCCCATCGGTTCTCGGTTCTTTTGTCAAGAACCGATAGAACTGACTTTTGGGACTGAACCATCCCTACTTATTACTTAGACAGTAATTTTATAGACCACTATTTCTAAGGACAAAAATATATCAGTAAAGTTAACTCCCGATCACCCACAGGCAGTTTATCAGCTTTGCAGATTATCGGGAGTAAAAAAGTTGTTAGTTTTAACAAAATAAATATATACCCTAAATTAAATCCTTATATTTTAAAACCAAAAGCATAAAGTTTAAATATCAATTTGTGTTCTAGTAATGTAGCTTATTAAAAACAACTGCAATATTATATAGGCCTACGTATTGTATTTTATACACATGTGCGTGACTGATCTTGGACGCGCCATTAACTAGTGGAGAGTTTTTTTGGAGTGGAAAGAGTCACGTTGGGTCAACAACTATACCAGTACTTGCTTGTCCGCCACTGCTACCTTATTGTTGAAGTCTGGTTTCCTTAAAACGTTTACTCTATTATAAATTAATAGTGTGAATTTTAAGTATTGTGTGGTTTTAAAGTTTAAAACTGTTTCGCACATAGCATATAAGAGGAAGAAAGTAGTGTTATTGATTAAAGACAAAATAGAACTAATAAAACAAGTACAAAATGGTTGTTTAAAGAAAAAAATAAGCCTACATGATGGAATAGGCGAAATTACCGTAAGGGACATAATGAAGCCAAAGACAAGTTTTTGAATTTTGCATTACGTTCAGATAACACGTCATCGATGAATAAAACTAAGTTATTGAAAACTAGCATATATGAACAACTTAAATCAGCTCCTTCACAGTGGGTAGATCAAGTTAGAAATTAGGGTACTCCTATTTCAGGGCCTATAATTGCTGAGAAAGCAAAAGAGTTTTTTGAAATGCTTAATTTAATAGGAAATTTGTATGTGTCGTCAGGTTGGCTGACTAGATTAAAACTTCATGGAATGAGAAAAATCGGACTTCATGGCACTGAACAATCAGCAAAAAATTTCCAATCTGCGCTTGAAGAGTTTATTAAATAAAAAGGGTTGACTTATAAACAGGTCTACAATGCTGAGGAGTCAAGCTTATTTTTTAAGTGTTTATTAACACGAACATTGGCTTTTGAAACCAAGAAGCAAGCTGCATAAGTTCATTAATAGGAAAATCCAAGAAGCCGAGATATTTCAAAGGAACAAGGACAGAAAACCTTCCAGTCCAATACTATAACCCATGGACCAGGATGTGATTGCTTCTATGATGAAAAACACAGAGCCTATTTACTGAAAAAGAATTTAAGGTTATGACCTGAAGAACTTCTTCAAAGGTACACTGTTTTAGATTGCAATTATGATATTAACAATGCACGGGAGTCTGTTAAACAAACGTCACACTGGGCGTACCTCAGGGCTCAGTCCTAGGTCCAGTCCTTTTTGTTCTCTTTGTAAATGATTTTCCAGCATACATCCAAGATCACGACACTACCTGTGTAATGTATGCTGATGACACAACATTACTGATCAAGAACACCACTGCTGAAGGCGTATATGCGTCTGCCTCTAACTCACTAGAAAAGGTCCTGAGTTACTGCAAAAGAAATGACCTAGCTGTAAACCCAACAAAGACAATACAAGTAAATTTCAGTAGAAAAAAAAGGCCACATCCCTAAAATCCCTGACATTGCAGTTTAAACCCATTTAAAATATCTTGGAGTCACCCTAGACAGTAACTTAACCTGGACTGAGCATGTTAATAAACTTTGTAAAGAAATAAACAGTGGCATATATGTTGTTCGGCGGATAAAATGGATAGGAAACGTAGAGGCTGCAAAAACAGCTTACCATTCACTAGTAGAAACACATTTGAGATATGGACTAGTGGTATGGGGAGAATCTTCAGCTGGAATCCTCAAAAGGTTACTAATTCTACAGAAGAAAGCTATTAGAATCCTCGCTGACCTTGAACCTCATCAGAGCTGCAGAAACGCTTTCAAGTCCATGAAGATAATAACCATACATGGATTGTACATTCATGAAGTAATCCTGCATGCTCATCAACGAGGCCTCCAAACAGGAAAAGATCTCCACCCCTACAATACCCGTCATGCAACTAATTATGTTCTACCCCCACACCGCACAACACTATATGAAGAAAAACCATCCTAGATTGGCAGAAAACTATGGAATACACTACCAGCCACAGCCAAAGGTCTGAAGTAAATACAGACCTTTGGCTACTGTACGTGTATGGGCAAGCGGGTGGATCAATGCTACTGTACGCGTATGGGCGGGTGGATGGGACAATGCTACTGTATGCGTATAGGCAAGCGGGTGGATCAATGCTACTGTATGCGTATGTGTGGGCGGGTGGGTCAATGCTACTGTACGCGTATAGGTGGGTGGGTGGGTCAATCCTATTTCACGCGTATGGGCGGGCGGGTGGTCAATGCTACTCTATGTGTGCTTAAGAGAGAACTTCACGACTTACTCATAAACCATCCATGCTACACTCTTGAAGAATTCCTGGAAGCATGTAAAGAATGGACACTGATATAACTTAATTTTATTACACTTATGTCCATTTCAACTGTAACTGTCGCTATGACACTATTACCATTCTTGAAGAATGTGTCAATAAAGAATATTGTCTATTGTCTAACAGTCTATGCCAGTAAAGCCCTGGCGGAATATTTTATCAGATTGCCAAGAAGATAATGATGATGTCACCCTAAGCACTTTAGCTATATCTGTCGATATAGTTGTTTATGTGGATGAGAATAACATTGCTGAGTGAATCAACTGTGAAGCTAATGATCCATACTTTAAACTTTAACAGACGAACAAATCATAGAACAAGCACAAGGTATCCAGTCAGAAGAAAGGGAGGTTAATAAAGTAGAAAACAAGGTGCAAAAGCATTTGAGTTATCAGACAGCACTAGAGCACATTGATGAGCTTATACAATATCTTGAAAAACAAGACGATGCATCTATTTGTAAAAAACTGTTATTAAAGAAACTTTTAAGATTGAAAACCAGTGGGGTCAAAATATCCTGACCTTACAATGCTAAAGGTAGGATAGGACCCATTTGTACTAAACCTTTAACGTGATGTCCCAGTCAAATATGTTTTGAAGCATGAAAACTTATCCCAAAATATTTGGCCACGTAGTATGGTTATTAGGAAACACAAATTCAAATCTGAAGGTACACTTAACTGCAAGAGTGAGGTATTTACCTTTGCCCTAATGCATTAGGCAAGGTGAGAAGTGAAAGAACGTAAGTGAAACTTTAAAAGCCTCTGACTTTCAGGCTCATATGCGCTGGCTCTTCTTTTCATTAAACTCAGCTAACTGGTGTCGCCTTTATTTTGCTTCATAGTCGCACGTTTGTTTCTAGTTCCATTAGTGGTCAATAAAGTTGTTTCTAGTGTTAGATTTTGTTATGAAAAGTTCTGAGATTAAATATGGGGTAGGGAAGCTTCATAGTCATTATGGGAATAGTAAGAAAATGTTACAAATTTATGAAATCAGAAGCAGATAAGTGTTTCCAAACCTTTGGTAAAACACATGACAGGACAGATGCTGCAACTGGAGTTTCTCTAAGAGCAGTCTCTCGGGTTATAAAGGACTGCAAAATTAACTAAAGACAATAATGGTAATTGTGACAAATCTGATCAACAGAAAATAATAAGCCAGTCACTCACAAGGATGATTTTGACAAATAAATGTGCAATACACAAAACTGAAAAACCTCTTCTTACACAGTAAAACATTTTAAATATAACTCAGCTAACTGATGTCGGCTTTATTTTGCTTCATAGTGGCAAGTTTGTTGTTAATCATCAAAACTCAAGATGGCGGACACTAAAGTTTAATTGCAAAAGTGCTCCTTCAAAAAGTGATGTTTTTAGTAGGTTTTAATCAACAATATACCTCTAATTACTCACCATTTAATCAACAAAACTGTAAGTAACAAACTATACAAAAGCATATGAAGAAACTTTAATAAAAAAAGTAAATATTTCACCAAATAAGCTCATCAAACTGACAACAAGACAAAGTATCAAAGTCAATATTTGCTATATTATCTATCAAAACATAAATAACTTCAGTGATAAGAAAAATAAATAAATTGGAAATACGTTTTCAAAACCACAAAATTACATTTTTAAGCACTGAAAATATAGCATATTATAAAACATAGAAACAAGCTTAACTAGTGACTGAGTAGACGTCAAGGCTGCTGACAGTGCAAACACAGCACATTCCTCGCCTGACCTACCTCACAATATTGACACAGTTGCACTGCCAACTGATCACAGTAAAACTAATACATAATACTTAAATCAAGACAAAAATTATAAATTGACAAGGAATTGATTATCCTTAAATCAAGAACATTTATAAATATTATTAGACTTTTAATCTATAAACCAGAGGAATCAGCCAAACCTCCATTCAAAAACTGTCCATTCTTAATTATTAGACTACTGACTTAATTAATTATTGGACTAGAGGAACCAGCCAAACCTCCATTTTAAAAACTGTCCATTCTTAATTATTAGACTACTGACTTAACTAATTTGGACTAGAGGAACCAGCCAAACCTCCATTTCAAAAACTGTCAATTTTTACCCCTAAATCAGGATATCATTACAATAACTAGACTAGAGGAACCAGCCAAACCTACATTTCAAAAACTGTTAATTTTTGGACCATAGCCACACTTTGAACAGACAAGGCACCTGACTGTCAATAATATCTATAAAATATATTTATAAAATATATATCTATAAAATATATATATATATATATATCTGTATCTATAAAAATATATCTATAAAATATATATTTTACTATATATAGATAGATAGTAAAATATATTATAAACAATCATGCCAAAACATCCTTGTGGGACATGCGGCATTGGGGTAAAGTACTCTGGAGCCAAATGCATAAATTGTGCTAAATGGTTCCATGCTGGCTGTCAAAACATACTTGAAAAAACACTTAAAAAGTGGACGACCTCTGAGATACAAAGTTGGAAATGTAAGGACTGCCAGGTAAATACTGAACCAAATGACATTGAAAATAGCACACAAAGCTATCACAATATAGATGAACTGTTTGCAAAACTGTCTAACTACGCAAGTACAGAAGAGCCAGATCTAAACACTTCACTTTCCTTAGCAGCTGAGGTTGGCAATACACTATTAAATGAGAATAACAGTCTCAAACAAAATATACAAAACCTTATTCATGAAAATGCCAGACTAGCTGCTAAAGTCAATCAACTAACTAATATAAATGAATTTGAATCACAAATTGAAAGCCTAAAATTCGAATTACAACAAGCCCTTGACAAGAATAATACTTTAATACAAACACTAAATGAGGCAGAAAATCAGCTTATTAAAGAAAAACAATTTCAAAAACAACTTTCCGAAATTTTTGAAGAACAAGACAAAATAAAAGAAGAAACTATTCAAAAATATGTAACGCAAATTAATAAACTTCAAAATAAAATCAAGACAATTGAAAAAAGTGAACATAACACTAACCAAAAACTAAATACTAAAACACTCAGGAATGCTGAAACGCAGGCTAATCTGGATAAACAAACTGTTTCAAACACAAACAGTCATACACTAACTGAAATTACACAGCTAAAAATAAGACAAAGTACACTAGAGCAAGCATTCAAAGAATTAGAAAATAAACTCCGGACCTCATGCTTTATGACTAACAACGCACCCACTGGCAATATAACAGGAGTAACACCAAATGTAGTTACACTACAAAGAAAAGTAGCTCACAAAACGAAAACATCTAAACAAATGAGTTTAGATAGTAGAACAAAAAACCTCTTTAGCGTCTCACTGAAGGTGGAAAAATCAAAACAAAGGGACAAACACAACAATGAAGGTAGTCGATCCCATCACTCACAGATCATCTGCAAAACTAAAAGGAAACCTCCAATTCATTCAAAGCTTCTCATGGAAGGTGAAACATCACTACAGATGGCTAAGAGCAAATCAAAACAGCCCGTACTTCACCCTGCCAAAAAGGCAGAAGAAACATGTAATGGAGTAAATCCAGGTTCCAGTCAACAAAAAGGACAATGCTCCCTACCCACGCAACAGCTAGAGAAAGACCCAAAATGTACTCCAGAGAAAACCCTAAAAAAACCAAAATTGTTTGGAACTTTCAGAGTACACAAATGTCCTCCAATGACAGCAAGAATTCGTGAAAGCAATGACACTTATTTAGACTTCTTCAACAAATACATAGGAGAATCCTCAATTGAAACTAAGAGAACACCAGACACCAACATGAGAACAAATTACATTACTCATACAACGCCTGAGAAATCATCAAGTAATTTTTTAGAACAATGCCGTCTAGCAAAAACCAAGGACTAAAAATAGTGAAAACTGGCAACGAAAGAAAAACAGATGACATCCTCAAAATTCTCCACCAAAACACTGACAGAGTAGCCAACAAAATTGATCATGTAAATGAACTTCTATTCAGCACTAAACCAGACATACTTATTCTTACAGAACATGGACTAAAACAACCGCTCTTGTTTAACACACGACTAGCTGGATATACACTAATCACAGACTTTAGCAGGAAACATCACCAAAAGGGAGGGGTTGCAATATATGCCAGTGAAAACACCTCACTACACTCTGAGGCCATTGAAATATCTGATCTTTGTAGAGAACTGACATTAGAAGGTGCACTAGTAAAAATCAAGACAGAGCACACGTGTGTTTATGTTCTGGGGATCTACAGAAACCAGGGAAATCTGGAAGAAGACCTTGAGATGATGTCGGAGATATTAAACAAAATACCGTCATCAAAATACCCGGTGCTAATAATGGGAGATATTAACATTGACATTATAAAAAGTGGACCTGACCAAAAACACCTGTCAGAAATTCTCCTAAGTCATAACATGACACGACTGTCTCTTCCTCCTACTAGAATCACACCTACATCACAAACCTCCATAGACTGTGTCTGTACAAACCTGGGTCATGAATACTTAAATGTGACCATCATTAATACAGCAATATCAGACCACACTGCCCAATTATGTACAATTAGAAACATAACGAAACGCAAAGATCAGTTCTTGACTTCAGAAAATAGAATACTCAGTTCGAGAAACATTATGCACATGGGGAGTCTACTTGACCTACAAAACTGGAAAACAGTTCTTGAGTCGGTCTCTGTAGATGAATCACACGAGAACTTTTGCAAGATTCTGACAAATGCTTTGGACATAACCTGCCCTGTCACCAAGTCAAAAAAGAAAAGAACAAAGCAAAACGTTACCGCAGACAGAGAGACAGTTCAACTGAAGAACATCTTCCTTAAGGCACTTGACAAATACAACCTGACAGGACGAGAAGAGGACAAGTACGATGCAATGGCAAAGAAGAAATCATATGATTTGAAACTAAGAACTGTCAAACGACTAGAAGTAGCAAAAAACATTGCCCTATCAAATGACAAACCAAAAACACTTTGGAAAATCATTAACAATGAAAGGAAGATGGGACAAATAAAAATACTACCAACAACTTTGCATGTAGAAGGACAGGAAGTAAATGAACCAGTTGCCATTGCGAACCATCTAAACGATCATTTTATCACGATCGCAGAAAAAACTCTGGAACAAAATTGGCAGATCAATACTACTCTCCCAGTCCCCCAAAACCAACATCATAATATACCAATCCTTTTCCTGCACCCAACTACAGAACAGGAAGTAGTCAATGTAATTAACACATTCAAAGCAAAACCCTCTGCAGGAGTGGACGGAATATCAGCAAAAATTGTTAAAGCATGCAAAGAACAAATTCAGCTACCTCTAACTGACATTGCTAACAAGTCTTTTGCCCAAGGAAAATTTCCAGAACTACTAAAAGTAGCAAAAGTCTACCCGAAATTTAAGAAAGGTGATGTAACTGACGCAAACAACTATAGGCCCATCTCCCTTATCAGTACATTCTCTAAAGTGATAGAGAAACTTGTCCTAGCCAGACTATTACAACACAACAACCTGCTAAACAACAAACAGCATGGCTTTATGGCAGGAAAGTCAACATCTACAGCTATAGTTGACTTAGTCGAAACTATTATTGACCACTTAGAATCTGACAACATTCCTATGGCAATACTCCTTGACTACAGTAAAGCTTTCGACTGTCTGGACCATAATCAACTTCTGAGAAAACTTAAGAACCTGGGCATTGAGGGAAAAGCAGCTGACTGGTTTGAGAGCTATCTTCTCAACAGAAAACACATAGTAGAGATTAAACACGTGGATAAAGGAACAATTCAGTGTGTCAAATCGAAAACCCAGACTACAACTAGAGGTGTGCCACAAGGTTCCGTACTGGGGCCAGTCTTGTTCATTTTATTCACGAATGACTTCTCCTCACTTGTACAAAACCATAGTACACCGCTTATGTATGCCGATGACACAGTGTTACTGCTAGGCAGTAAAAATCCAAATACTATAGCAACAAATGCTACCACAGCTTTAAACACAGCTATCAACTATTGCAAGCAGAACAACTTAGTTGTAAACCAATCAAAGACAAAACAGTTAATTTTTGGAAACAAAAAACAAACAGTGACAAGACTGCCAGACCTAGAAATTACTGATAGCACCATCTACCTTGGCATCACACTCGACGAACATCTAACTTGGACACCTCATGTGGATAACCTCTGTAAGAAATTAAGCACAGGAATCTATGTCATAAGAAGAATCAAGACCATTAGTGACCTCAACTCTGCCAAAATAGCCTACTACTCTCTTTTTGAAACCCATCTCCGATATGGGCTACTGGTCTGGGGCAACTCATCCAAGACAAATGTGCAACGTATACTTATTCAACAGAAGAGAGCTATAAGGACACTTTGTGATCTATCACCCAGAGAATCCTGCAGGGAAAAGTTCAAGGAGCTCAAAATCCTAACTATCGTGAATCTGTACATACTCGAAACTATAACATATGCTAGGACAAAGACTCTGAACCCTCTCAAAACTGGATCACAACTGCACACATACAACACCCGACATGCAACCAACTACTGCCTCCCTGTACACCGCCTGACTAAATATGAAGAGAAGCCAAGCTATATAGGATCCAAGCTCTGGAACCATCTTCCAGCAGCAGTGAAGGGAACAGATGACCAACACCTGAGACAACGGCTTTGCCACTGGCTTAAAGAACATCCCTTTTATTCTCTTGATGAGTTTTTTGTTCTTGTTTCAAATAATTTTTAATCACTTGACTTATTATTGACAGTGTTATATTAATTTATGAAACTATTCCACATGTTATATTTGACGCAAAACTGTTATTGAAGAATATGTTAATAAAGAATATTGTCTATTGTCTATTGTCTATTTGTTTCTTGTTCCATTAGTAGTCAATTTAAGTTGTTTCTGGTGTTAGATTTTGTTATGAAAAGTTCTGGTAGTGAAAAAGTTTAATAATCAAGTGAAAAAGGTGTTAAAACAACTTTAAGCTTTTGTTAAAAGTTGTATGAGAAAAATAACTTCTTACTTACAAGGAATGTAACAATAAAGAAATGAGGGTTGGCCTTGAGTGTATATAGACCTGCATTTTAACTAATAAAGTTTAAGATGTGGATCATATCAAGTGGCCCATATATACTTGTTACTTTTCTAAATCCACAGAAAAGTTGCACTTCAGAACATACCCACTTAAGCGTGTATTAC